>SNQN01006357.1:0-39166 GCA_008642245.1 Bassia scoparia | reverse complement strand
GATGTAACACTGAGTCATTTGATTTTCGATGTAAGGCAATACCTAGTTGTTGTTGATTAGTTTAAATTTTTATTTGTTTAGATGAATGATTTAATTTGTGTATTTCATACTAAACAATCCGTTTTTATTGTTTTATCAGGATATTGAATGTAATGGTGGTGGAATTGCTAATCCATCTGTTGAGTTCTTCTCGTGTTCGTTCACAATTATGTGATAAAGTATGCTTTAATTTGTATTTTGGTTAAGTGAATTTTATTTAATTTTCTATTTAATTTCTGGATCTTTCATTTATTTTATAATTATTTGTATTGCAGCCAGCGGTTATGTAATTTGTAAAGTAGAGGAACTGGCAAACTCATTTGTCATTTGATGAACGTAGGAGGCTGATTTCGGAGATGGGTTTGGTGGATTGTTGTTTGTCGTAAATTTAAAGTTGCCTAGGGCTTTGTGCTATTGGTTGATGACTCGGGTTGATCCGGTGGAATGAAAGGTTAGTGTTGGTGGTTTGTATTAGACTTACGTCAAACCAAGTAGATGGGTGTAGGAATAACCAAAAGGAGATATCCTGTTCCATTTACTTATTATTCAGAACACTCATACAACCTAGGTTGCATCTCTAGAAAACAATATGGTCATTTGTGGACTAGGGTTGAAGGTCGTTGGGTAAACGCGTAACCCGTATGGACTTTTCGGTCAATTCATAAGTGTGTTAGATAGGTTGAAGGGGCCTTTTGATGTCCAAGAAGAGCAGGAGTTTCAGTCGTTGTTTTGTATGGCCGACAAGACATGGTACTCTGTCCCACCCATGTAGGTCGTTTCCTCTCGAGTTACTTTCCCGCGTTATCCTGCGCGTCAAATTCGCAGAAGATTATATTATGGGTGCGCGTTATTTGAAAAGTGATGGCTAGTGCAGGCGTTTTTTGACAAGGTTAAATTCTGTGGCTATGTTGGCGGTTGGGAGGTTGCACATCTTTCTTTAGCCGTAAGTTCTTTTTCAATTTGAATTCTGTTTCTGTAGTTCATAGATCTTAAATTCATAGTAATCGATTCTTTATTGTTGGTGTAGTTATTTTATTGTATTTTAAACGGAATCCGTCTCTGGGAATTCGACCGAGGATCAAGTTTGTACAACTTTTGAGTTGAATAAGCTGTGTCGTGACAGATGTTGTTCCTAGATGGGATATGGTTAGATGTTGGGGATTAATAATACTGTTTGTGGGTTTATTTGAATTCTTAAAAGTCAAAGATTAATTTGTGTATATTTTTTTAAGTTTTAATTGGTTTCGCGATATTGCCTATGTGAGATTCATCCTTATAAGCCAAGGAGATCGAATGTCCAAGTAATGATGATGCTTAGCTGGATGTTGATTAATTTTAGAATGTTGTTCTTTCAATCCATATGAGTTAATTTAAATCTTCGTATTTTAATATTAATCCGTTACTATATTTTTTTATTTTTAAGTTTACTTTTACTTTATTTGACGTTGAATTCACGTTTATTTTAATAATGAATTAACGAGAGTTTATTTTTTTCCCATTAAATTGCTTAGAAAGTGTCACCATAGGTTGACAACATAATAGTTAAGATTTGGGCAATCCTATGAATTCCAATATTAACTAAATTTCAGCTTTAACCACGATATAATAAACTCAATAGTCTTACAAAGCAAACAGATAAATACATAAACTTCAATTTCGTCTAACTCTTTGACACACGCTTATAAGAAAGTAACTAAGTTCAGCTCTCATCAGATTGAGACAATGTATATTCACTTGGTCTCCTGCAAACAATACATGAGAGGCGATTTAGTTGTTTGTATATTTTTAAAAAAAAACAGGAAATAAGATTATAAATACAATAAATGTAAAAACCTAAAAAACGATAGTAAAATAAAGATGGATTTGTGGGGCCTTGCCATATCTTTGATAGCTGTAGAATGTGCGAAGATTGTTATATAAAGAAATGTAACATGGAACGCAACTGGGGTAGCTTCACACAACCAAGTTAATATGCTTAAATCTGAATGGAATGCTAGAGGAATGAATATTGTTAATAATGTAGATATATTCGTTTTATTTTTAATACAACAACTAATGCTCTCATTGTTTTTTGCAGGAGACAAGTGAATTATAATTGTTACTCAATTGAATGGACTATGGAACATTTTAAGTTAACTTTTTAAAAAGCGTGTTTCAAGAGGTTGCGAAATTTGAAGTTTTCATGTATTTTCTTTTGCTTTGTAAGACATTGATGTTTTAAATTCATTTGTGGTATAGCCTGAAATTTAGTTAATTGGAATTGGTTGCACATTTAACTATTGTGTTGGGTGATTTTAGCAAATTAATGGGAAAAAAATTAATATTCTTAATTATTATTAAAATAAAGAGATTAAAAAGTAATAAAGTAAAGTAAATTTAATAAAAAAATAATAAGTAGGAGTAATATAAATACGAGATTAAGATTATATATAGAATTATTTGTCCGACGTCGCTGCAACAAGAACAACATCAAATCAAAAAAATCACTAGCAAACATTAAAATACAAATAAGACGACATAAATGGGTAATCAAACAAATCAAGGTTTGCATACCTTTGACCCAACAACAACCTGAGTTGAATCCGACTCAGCGCTATCAATGCATGAAACTTGATCGGGAAGGATTGAATCATCAGCTAAAATAGGGACATTCAAATCTATAGAACATGATGCAACACATGTACTGGTTGTCGCAGCCATCAAAATTACTCCAAGTATTCTAAATACCACAAAACGATGATGGAATTAGATTATAAATTATTAAGTCGGAAGAAATTTAAAATTAAAATACTAACAAAAAATAAAAATAAAAATTAATAAGAAACGCACAACAAAACAAAAATTTGAAAAAAATACATCTATCATATACACAGCTCCCAAATATAATTGTGAGGGAAGACGAAAATTAAAAAAAAAAAAATAAAAAACTGCTAAACTACAGTTGTAGATTAAGTTTTGCAAAACATTATAAAGAAATGTATAATCCCATCTGACCTACAATACAACAAACAAATAGAGAACAAAAAAAAATGAATATGATTCAACAACTAAAAATATAATTATTTAAAAAAATAATTGTTCATCAAACATTAATTCGACATGCTTAAGAGCAACATAAGTATCAATATACTTCAAAAAAAGTTACTTTCGACAAAACAAAGCAAAAACTTACCTCAAATTCAAGGATGAATGCAGGAACAATCAAAATGAAAAAAAATTTAGTGAAGTTGGAGTTTTTAACTGTAAGATCTAAAAACCTCAATTAATGGAGAGAGGAAGAAACAACAAGTATAAAAAAGTCATAACAATAGTATTTAAATTTTGATAATATAAATAATATACAAATCAAAAAAGAAAAAAAAATTAATACAATAACCATAGTTGAGGGTCAGCATTGTAACGGATGGTGAAACCTAAGCTAACAGCAACGTTAACGGCTAGAATAACATCCACTAACACCATTAACATAATAAGACATAATTGCCCTCGATATATTATGCTAATAATATAACAGTTATGTACCAGTAATTTCCCTATATTTACTACAATATGATCAATATATTTGCTATATTATAGACTAATGTGATATGTTATATTGGCTATATTATTGACTAATGTGATATGCTATTAAACTACGTCTTATAGATTTATTATTTCTGTACTACTCATAATAGAATGTTTCGTATAAGATTAATATGTCATTCCTAGAATAATATGTTTATGTAATCCATAAGATCACTTTATATATTTTGTAATCTCATATAATGTAAATAATATATTTTCAATTTTTTTTGTCCCAGTATGCATTGGTGACTTAACATATATTGTGAGCAAAGATCTATCCAAGAGATCTTGTGTATGTGTATGTATATATGTATGTGTATACTGTGTATACATATATATAATGTCATTCCTACCGATATGCAACAATGAAAGGATCAAAACATTTTTTTTCTCTATCAAACAATTTTTCATAGGCGACTTTCTCTTAATTCCATCTTTTGAAAATCCCTAAACCCTTTTGAATTTTCTCTTCCTCCCTTTTTATGTTGTCGTGATATTTGATATGGAATTACTTGGTTAGTTGGTTTCATATTTGTCAAAACATAACCTTTTAGTTGAATGTGCCAGTTTTAATTTGAATAATTTTATTTTTTCATATAGGTTTGAGTATTTACTATATTATCCCAATCTATATTGAATTTAAGATTACATTGTTGCATGCATTTTTCTTATCAAGCATTTATTAATTAGTTATTAACCAAAAATTTACGTTCTTTTCCTTTTATTGTTGTTGCAGATTAATGGACACTCGAAGCACAAAATAAGGACTAGGAAAAGCTCATGCTTTGCGATATTCATTTGTTTGCCAATTGATAGGAATTTTTGTAATTTTAATTCTACGAATTTTGGTATCCTATTTTATCGTAACCAATATCAAACATTATGTATTGTATGATACTCAATATAGGTTGATATCAATTTTACCATGATATNTAATATTAATGCAAGTATAGACACGAATACAAAACGGAAACAAGATTAATATTTTTTGTGGGGTGTTTAGAGAGCCACAAGGGCGTAGGGATGAGAATCGATTCCAAGATCTCTTAAAATCGGGTGAGAAGTTTCAACCATTTGAGCTATCCCTRACTCTCCAAAACGGATAAAATAATATACGACAATTTTTATAATGAACGATGACAGGGATAGGAGAAAATATATTATTATTATATAGTATTGAAATAAAAAAATAAAAAAAAAACTATACATGAACTCTTTAATATTGTAGAAAATTTTTGTTCTCCAATTATTTAAAAAAAAATGAAAAAAAAACTCTTTTAAAATGTATAAATGCTTGGTATTTAGGTTAAAATAGAGATATATGAGTTAAAAATATTATTTGAAARATATTGCGGCATAAATGTATGTTTGCTACGAGAATATTGTTATCTATGACAGAAGTATTATGTTTCTCACGAAATAGTAACTACTTTGYCGTAACTATATAATATTTGACACGGAAAAATTGTTATTGTGGCAAAAGTAGTGTTAAGTTTGCCACGGGATCGGAAAGTAGTTACCCGTGACATTAGTATAATATTTGTCATAAGAACATTGTTCGTTAGTTGTAGATGAAGTGTTGAGTTTGCCACTGGAGAGTAACTACCCATGGCATAAGTATAATATTTGCTACAAGAAAATTATTTTGTGGCAAAAGTGTTTAGTTTGTCACGAGGGAGCAACTACCCATGGCATAAGTATAATAGTTGTCATGGAAAAATTATTATTTGTGGTAAAAGTGTTAAGTTTGCCTCGAAAGAGTGTCTACACGTGGCACAAGTATAATATTTGCCACGAGAAGATAATTCCTGTGGCATAAATTTTTTGTCTTTTAATTTTTAGATTTGTATTGTTGTTTCCTATTCTCGTGGCTAAATGAAATTATGCCACGAAAATTAAAATTCCCATGGCATAATTTGTGACACAAGTGACGATTTGTTGTAGTGATGTCATATTTGCAAATAAGTTTTATTTTTATTGTAAAAGTTACAATATTTTCTCGAAATTTGTGATTCGCAGATGTATATCATTTTTGTAGATGTCATACGGCTATTATGCAATGATATTATTTTTCTTCCCGTAGTAAAAAAAAACCAAGGACCTAAGTTAAACATCAATTTGGTTCAATTCAATGTTTATTATACTCGAGTCCACACCATAATTTGAATAAAGAGGTAAAAACAAAATGAAAACTGTATATTTGAAAATGTTCAAGTTTATTCAAAACATCCATATATGTGTTAAGTGAAACTGTATATGTTCGTTGCATACAAAACATCTATATATAAGATTATGTTGAGAGTATAATTATAAATCTATATAAATGATGTTAATTAATAATTATTTTTAACAAATATTCAAACTTTACCTACTCAATAACCCCGTAATTCGATCTTTTTCTTTCAACTTAATTATTTTTAACTTCAATTATATTATGTCAAGCGCACTTTAGCTTCTCTTAATTCAAAAGAACACAACCTTAGTATCATTAATTAGTGTACACTTTATAAAATTCTTAAGAATGGAAGATCATAAAAAACCAAAAAATCCATGAGTTTGTGGTATAAATGCCATTTAAATTTGGAATTACGTTCAAAATTGGACAAACATATCCAAATTTTATCATCATGCATGATTTCATTTTCATTGATACAAATTATTTCCAAACTTTTTTGTCATCAAATGGATAATTATTTGGAGGGAAAAGTAGAGGCAACTTGTATCAAAGTAGTGTACAACCAAGGTCCAAAATATTGTTTGAATGAACCTATAAAAGTATGAAAAATGAGGGCAACATTCTCCCCTATAAAAATCCATTAAGAAAATAAGATGTTTTATTTTGAAGCACACGTGGGACACTTAGCCAATCAATTGTATCACACGTCAAAATAGGTTGTATTGCTACTTGTTTGTTGTTTGCCACAAAATAATAATGCAATTACTATAAAAATGTTGGGGGCCAATGTATAGTTTGCGGTGTGCGTTGAGTGTACTTGCTCGTACAATCTATATGCTCTCTAGCTATTGCCTACCTCACGCCTAATGATATAGAGTACATTGATTGGAAATTTGGAATGTTTCTGGATGAAGTAGGTTATCATGTCCATCGAATGAGTTCTATTCAACTTATTTTAAAGATTATTGTAAAATATATTCCTAAATTTTTAAAGCTTCATTTTAGCATTTTAAGATTTTACCATCATGGACATATGGTCCTCAATTTTATTTTTTCTACGTCGTAAGCCTATCTTAATTTTAAATAAATGAGGGGCACACGGATGTGAAGTTTTAGAATAAAAAACAGATTATTACTTGGAAAAATTTCAAATTGAGGGGCACATCTTGGTTGTTTTGATAAGTAGACATATGTTTAAATAACGATTTTGATGTACTTTCGTGACAGACACGTTTGACAATTAAAAGATTATGACTCTATTTATGTCAATTAAATTTTGCTAAACTTGACTTATTTTTATTGAACTAAACCTATTAGTACTGAACTTAACATATTTTTACTGAAACCTTAACAAATTTTTTAATGATTAAACTTATTTTTACTGAAATGAACTTATTTTTACTAAAACCGAAGTTATTTTTACTAAAACCTTAACTGAATTCTTAAAGATAGTTTAAACTTATTTTTACTAAATTAAACTTTTTACTATTGAACTAAACCTATTTTTATTGAATTGAAGTTATTACTAATAAAATTTATTTAAATAATCTGACGAAAACAGTGACCGGGATTGTTTGGTTTAGTGAAAAAAATTTATCTCTTAATTTATTGTCAAACAAAGCCATTAAGTAGTGTTTATGCATGGGTAGAAAGTTGTTCATTTCCTCAAACTGAGGTTGGACTAGAATTGAAATGCAGTAAACACAAACAAGTTAAAAGGAATTGAACGAACCCATTGTATTTCTATGACACACTTGACAATTAAAAGATGAATATTGTTTGATGATTTCATTGAATAGAAGTGAAATCAATTATCAATTTGAGTAAATTCAATGTTCATTTTACCCCAATTTGTACCTCATTTAACTGAACATTGTTGAGACAGTGAATAAAATGGAGTTTCCAGTTGTAAAGCATGAGAAGAAAATTGGTGATGGGCAATGCCTGAAAAGTGAAAAGTGAAAAGTCAGTCCAAATCGGGTAGCCCTTTTGTCAGCCGCCAGTTCATTAAGCACACTCTTCGCCTCACTTTGTCATTGTTTGATGTTGTCTTCAACATTTTATCCAACTTGCACTCAAGTTCAATGTCACTAGCTAGTCACTCCTAACTACCTACTGACTACTATAAATATATGTGTATAACATAGTAATTTTGGTCTAAAACATTCATCAATTCCCAATTCCCAAACACTACTACATGCACCCTTCAATTCTTACCCTATCATAAGTAACCATATCATAATTCTTACAAAAAATATCACATTATCATACTAAATTAGTAATAATGGATCATCCTAATAAATCCAGTTCCCAGCAGCCTAGCATAGAAATTGCTATTGACCAACCAAACTCGGATATTAGCAATAATAATGTTACAAATAGTCGTAACACCAATAATAATAATGATTCCATTGGTGCATATCAACATTTTGTCAATGCCATATTAGCGAAATTTCATGCAGGCTATTTTAGAATAAGCTTCTCCTTGTGTGCACAAGCTTTGCTATGGAAAACCCTAGTCGAATTCGTCAGAAACAAACACCACCACCACCACCAGAATCACCACGACACGGTGATATTCCACATGATACCATCAATAGTGCTTACCCTATTATGGTCTATATCACTAGGTATACTAGTCTCACTCTCAATTCTTTACATGCTAAGATGCTTCCATCATTTTAGCAAAGTCAAGGCCGAGTTCTTGCACCATGTAGGCGTGAACTACTTGTTCGCGCCATGGATGTCATGCCTGTTGTTGCTCCAAACATACCCCTTGGTCGTTCCAAGGCGAGATAACATCTACACACAAGTACTATGGTGGGTGTTTGTTCTCCCAATCATCATACTAGACATTAAGATTTATGGGCAATGGTTGACAAAGGGCAAGAGGTTTTTGTCTAGGGTAGGAAACCCTACATGTCAACTATCAATCATAGCGAATTTGGTGGCTTCTAAGGCYGCCATTGATATGGGATGGGTTGAAATGGCTCTGTGTTTGTTCTCATTGGCTATGATTCATTACTTGGTGTTATTCATTACTCTTTACCAGAGACTTCCAGGGAGCAATGATTTGTCGATGGGGCTAAGGCCGGTTTTCTTCCTGTTTATCGCGACTCCTAGCCTGGCTAGCTTAGCTTGGGGCTCCATTAATGGAAGGTTTGATGAAGGTTCCAAGATGCTCTTCTTTCTCTCCATGTTTCTCTTCATGTCCCTGGTATGCTATTCTCTTCAATTCTTTGCCTTCAATTACACATTTTGCTTCTATTATTGTTTAGATAATAACACAAAGTATTCATATATGTTATGTTTTAACAGCAAAGAATGCAATATATATAATAACCTTTAATTTGCATAAATGAGCGAGCAATATAACAAATTAACAACTAAATTGTAAATATTTTGGTACTAGCTTCAACTAGTCTCACAACAAATACACATGTTTAAAATATTTCTTTTAAAAATGTCATAATAGTAGAGGGAATTTATTTGGTTAATCTATTCAACAACTTTATTACCTTCTAAAAAGTGCGTGATTTGATTTGATTGCAACCTTTGATAAACCGGTGTAGTATTAATATATGTATTTCATAATTGTCAGATAAATATCTACACAATAAGTTACTTATATATATACTCAGTAGCAACCAGTGTGTATTAAGGAAATTGAAGTAGATGAAGAAAAGGTGGATTAAAAACAATAATAGTCAAATTAGGCTACTAATGGATAATATTAATTAATTATTAAAAAAAAGATTTAATATATATATGTGCACGTCCAATTTGAATAATGTTCTCTCCAGTTGGAGTGCGATGGTCCTGAATTCATTCGACTGTCATGAGAATATTTGAAGAGACGTGATAAGTGATAACACAAGTCATGAATGTATGGCGTCATCTAATAACCTTTACTAAAACAATCCCCACCTCCAAAATTTTCCCTCTCAAGTGCACTATTAATTATTGCATAAAAAAATGTAAAATATATTTAATGAAGGTTAATAAATGTGTGTTGGATAAAAGTTTATAAATTTATTAATTCATATATAACGGTAAAAAAACATTTTTTTTGTTGAAAATAAAACCTTATTTTTAAATAATTAAATTTTAGTTTAGTTTAGAAAATTTTGTATTTTATTTAAAACCGAACATATGCTCGAGGATTATCTAGTTTACATTAATAATATATGTCCTTTTTTTCATTTCAATTTTATTCAAAAGTTCATTGCTCAACTAAATAGGAGATCATTAATTATCTGACTACGTTAAGTTGATAAATAGCGCACACACGCATTTTAGCGGAATGATGGCTAGACTTCTAAAATTTACGTCTCATGTTCAATATTAATTCAACAGGAAAAACAAATCGAATATATATGCATGCCTAATTTATACTTCATATGTTACTTCGACACTCTTATTTATCTCAAAAATCAATTGTAGTATCTATTTGACATGACACTCTACTTCGGTACTTCAATCTTAACTAAAAATTTAGATTAGTCATTTAGTCCAATACTTACACACTTAATTAATGTCCAAAGCCTAATATTACTATTCATATTTCTTTATTATTTGTCTGTCTTCAAATTTTGTCTCTTTTAGATTTTTTTTTTATTTTTTTAAGATCAAAATTGTCAAAGTGAGACAAATAAAAAGAAATGAAGGAAGTACAAAAATATAATTCTGATGAGAGAGAGAAAATCAATTTTATATGTAGCAAGCAACATAGTATGTGTCACTCTAAATGTCATTAGTTTATTTTTTTTCCTTTTTGCATCATGTCACTTATGAAGTAATACAGTGAAATTTTGAAGACGGTGAAATGACTAATGGTGATAAAATAATCGTTTGTTGCAGATATGTAGACCGACTTTATTCGAGAAATCAATGAAAAAATTCAGCATAGCGTGGTGGGCGTACTCGTTCCCTCTCACACTGTTAGCTTTGGCATCAATAGCTTATGGTCAAGAAGTGAAGAATGGTGTAACAGAGATACTTGCTCATGTCCTCTCAATTGTTTCTATGTTGGTCACTTTGGCTCTAACATTCATCACTCCATTCAAAATTAACAAATTGTTCCTTCCGACTGACCTGCCTTCCGTTGCTGGCTAGCCAAGTTTGGCCGYCTAGAATTCATTGTCACGTGTATAGTGTGTTTTGAACTTGTAACGTGACAATTAGTAAATTTTATTTTCATTCTTTTCTTTTCTTTTTTCAATATATATTATGAGTATATTTCTTAATTTGATGGAATTACAAGTATATAGTTGTAATTATCTAAATTGTAAAAGCTGAAGATACTCGCCATTATTTATTCGTCAATTTGTAAAGAATTTGTTTTCTGTTATAATTTATTCATTGTAAGATTCTTCTTTATTTCTTTCAGTTGAGGTTGTAGGTTTTTTATGTCTTGACGAATCATGTTACTTTTTTAATTTTGCCTTAGGTGTTGTTTGGTTGACACTCAATTTTTTTGGAATTTAAACTTTCTTGGGAATTGTAAATTTGGGATATTGTTTGGTTGGAGAAATTAAGCTTTCTAAGGGAAGTTGAATTTCCTATGAAGTGTAGGAAATAAATTACCAACTCCCTCCTTGGTAATTAAAAATTCTTGTGTCAATTAGAATTTTTCATATCCAACCAAATACAAAACTAATTTCCTAGAAAATGAACGAAGGAATTTATTTCCCATGAAATAAAATTTCCCACGGGAATTAACTTCACGTGGTAACCAAACAAGCTCTTAGTATCAATATTGGTATTCTTTAACATATTTGAACATGAGACACTTGAAAACAGTACCCATGACGAATATGTGTATGTGTATCCTAGTGTGAGTAAAATAGATCTTAAGCTCAACCCTGTTGAGGACATTAAATACTCTAGTTTTGTTGATAATATATCTACTTGCAAAATTAAGATTTCTGGGGCAAAATTAAGATTCATTAATAGTAAAATCAATTTTGTATACAATAAACAAAAGTATGTCGTATATGCTGCAACTACTACTGTTGAACACCATTGGCATCAGCAGGTCCATTACTCCATTGCTATGTTAGGCATATAAATTTCAGAACGAAACATGCTGTCTTTTGAATGCAGGGGGAATCGTATGTATTATAAAGAATGGGTCAAAATTCAATTAGATATACACCTCTAGGGCAATCTTTTCCGAAATTATAGTAACCAAGGATATTGTAAAAACAAAAAATTCCTGTCCAGTACTTTATACACTATGGTTTCCAGAGTCTAGTAGCTTAGCATCCTCACCAAGGTTGTCACTCTCCGACAACTGAATATGCGACTTTGAATTCATTTTATTCCACTCGTTCTCCACACGGAAGAAAACCCATTGAAAACGGCGGAAGATCTCCAGAGCAGTGATGGCAAAAACAGTAAGGTAATTGTGTCGGAGATGAGCAGAAAGCTTGTATGTCCAAGTGCATCGCATAATCAAATTGCTTCCAATCACCCAGACATAAACCTAGTAATGTCATGGAACAACAATAGATTTAATCAACAATGCCATGCCATGCATTTAAGAATCAAATGCATAAAGAGACTGGGAAAGGAATAGCAGCTATAAAAAAGAGGAATTATTTACCCATTTCCGACCATACAGAAGGTATGAACATATATGAGGCTTTCCAAACTTGAATATCCGAGTGAAACAACTGAATACAAGAAAAGAAATTACATGAATATTCAATATTCCAGATGTAGCTACCATCCAATATCACAATAAGAGATAATCACTGAGTAACTAAATGATCAATATAGTCCAAAAAAAAAGGTAAGAGTTTTGATCCTCTTAATGAAAATAAAGGTATGGATAAAAATTTTCAGTTAGTTTAATATGTTATAAAATCGCATTAATCTTAAATAGATATTTGTGATGAAGCAGCCTTTGGTCCCCTAAATCATGATTGTATCAGATACATTACAAGTTTTAGATCATCATCAATTCATACATGGGCACAAGTGTGTTTAAATTAGCTTAGTAGTAACAGGAGTCGTTTGGGGGAAAAAAAAAAGATAAGCAAAAGCATGGATTCCAGCAAGAAGAATTTATTGCCATGCCACCCATGTATAAGTACCTCATATCCCAATCCCGTGTGATATCCCAATAAAAGGAATATGTTGAGTTCAAAACACTTGACATCAACCAAAGTGGCCGATATATGTTTGTCCACTGATCCGGGAACACGTGATATTTGAGCGCTGACAGAAAGATAACTGGTACTGCTGTAGAATATTTTAGAGCTGAAGAAAAGAGAAAGAAAAATAAGAATAATTATTATTTTGAGAAATACAGGAGACATCTTTTCACAACCTATCAAAATGAGAAGAGAAGCCTAACTTGCAGCCTCATCCACATCCAGTAAAGACAGTCCATATGCTTTATGCATATTGTCAAAAAAAAGTAAAAAATTGAATGTTGACATAGTTCAGCAGACCCAAAAAGTATGCTTGCAATCTTTACATGGATGAAATTCTAGATTAGGAACACTCTATTTATCAGCTATTAATAGCGCGAGTAACAGGACAATAAAGCCAGAGGCCCAGTACAGATTTAGCCGTCTACTAGTAAGATGAGGAATAAGTGCAGCCAAGAAAAAAAGGCAAATTGTGCATGAGAATATGAGATGCCAAAATGCATAAGTGGCCAAGGTCACATAATTCCAAATACAAATTCCATATACCATGCCAGTAACAGTGAGCACAAAATCATGTTGTACACAAAGCAAATGCGGCATTGAACATGAAAAGATCGAGCAAAAAAATCTAAGAGAACAAAAAAGACCTTATTGATAATCGCAAGGTAGAAAAATCACATAGGTCTAAAAACATGAACTAGCAAGAAGGCCAAGAACAAGAAAAACCTCAAAAGATATCATATCATCCACGAATAATATGTCACTTCAAATATAGCAATAAGGGCCAGATTCACGTTATTATCAAAGTTTAGGGAAGAGCAGAAAATAAAGATCTGAGACAGAAATAATGAAAAGCAAAGGGACAGGTAATTTCAGTGTTACATAATTCTCTAACTCCCTGCGAACTGATAGTTGAGATAAATGCAGTTTTGACAATTTGGAATATTTTAGCCCATTTTAGGAGAAGTGCAGATCCATAAGGAAAATTAGATAGTGATTTATGTAACACTGGGTATTTTTTAATGCTGCGCTGTTGCAAAAACATTTCCCACTTAATCTCTGATTTCGCAGTCCTCTTGGCCATCAAGGTTTCTATCACTAAATAAACTTGCGATATACTATTGCAAGCAAATTGTGCTACCAGATGGACCCCAAAGATTAATAAATACTCAGAAAAATGTTTATAGGATTCATCATAGGACTACCCTCTTACCATTCAGGAGGCTTGATTTCTCTCCAGTATCCTTGTATTGCCTGAGACATTGAAAAAGCCGGAAAATGTATGGTAGGACAAGAACTACAGGAATTGCAACGGAATGACTTCCACATATAGAGTCAGCTTCAAACCATGCAATAGTAGCAACCTACACCAGCAATGTTTAAACACCTTTGTTAGGTAGAAAATATATAGAAAACTGCTAAGCTTAGCTACATAACAGTTGGTAGCAATTTTGGCAGACAGACACAAGGTCAAACTGCCAGCCTGAAAACCAAGATTATATGCAGTTAAGTACCTGTCGATGGACCATGCGGCAAGCTGAACGCTCCAAATCTGACAAAACCTGAATCAACCAATATAGCATGGTTAGACATAAGAACCAAAAAGAATCTTCTAACAACTACGAACAGCATGCCAATATTCATTTTATTTTTATTAGAAAAATTGTGAAATTTTACCTTACAAATGGACCTTGTGAATCTATACACCTTAATGATATTTTTGCGAAATAATAACTTAAGGTTCAATTTTTTAAATCTTTCACTCCTTGCCCCCAGTATAACTTAACAAGAAGATAGAAGATCCAAGGAATTATTTCACAAACAAAAACACAAGTCAAACAAACTCTATTTGACTTTTCCACCAGATTCCAATGGCAAGATATGAAAAATATTATTAAAAAAAATTAAGGTAATACTTCCTCCGATTCATATTAGTTGCAACATTGGGCTTGTGCACAATGATTAAGGAGATGAGAGAGATACATGAGAAAGAAAAAGTAGGATTCATGTGATGAAACGAGAGATAATGAGAAATGGATGCCAAATAAGGCAATGTTGCAATTATTATGTATAATAATAATATCAGCAGCCAGGAGACAGTTCAGAAGCTAACCATAATCTACCAATCAAATTCATAATTTATTCTGGAAAAAGACCACACATTTTATATTGATGCAACCTATTGGATTGCATCTTCCATTTGTAAATTTTTTAGCCCATTCAAACCATAGTGACTGTGGCTCTTGTAATCTTTTCATAACAATCTCTACACCCAAACCTAAAGCAAGCCCCAAGGTCTTCAGCATTGACTTTTTGTCACGTKGGTAATTTTAGATTCAGTAGTCAGCTAATCTGGAAGGCTGTCAAACAGCAGACTACATAGATCCAGGTAGTAATTTTTCATTGGGGTTAAGTGAATTTATTAATAGTCCCACCTAGATCCTGATTTCACTGAGCACAAAGTGAAAGCTACCGAAATTATTGATTGAAAAAATGATTAAAAAATGATAAAGGGAAACAAACTACAAAATGATAATGCTACAAAAGCAACCAAAAACTATTTGTTCATTATTTGCAAAGCCAGAGATGAAACACACATACTAGAATTTCCCTTGAAATAAGTAACCTAAAAAATACCTTGGACATGGACGTCAAAATATCAGCCAAGAAGAAGTCTGAAAATGATATTGCCTGCATTAAAAAGCAACACAATATCAACAAATATAAGAAAAGAGGCTCCTGATAGAAAGGGAGGATACCGGGGTTACAGTTTCGTGAACAATTGCATCAAAAGTAATAAATATTTATCAATATGTTCTTCTCGGAGAAGATAWTATTGCTACCATTCTTCTCTCAATACAAGTGAATGGTAGCAGCTTCTCAAGAAAAGGGCTGGTTACCACTTTAGTCTGTTGGGAGGGGCAGTGCGCCAAGACCAAGAGATAATGTTTTAGCGATTTTATCCATTGCAAAGGAAACTAGTAGAGGGGACTAAAAAAAATCAGGTACTTTAAAGCATAAGCAAACATTGTTGGAAGAGGGTCAAGCGTGTGTGCCAGTGTTACTTATAAGATACTAAGATAATATTTTGCAGTGGGAGAGTCCTTGCAAAGCTCTCTGCCAGGATGAGGTTCTTCCAGTCAGTAAACGTGGAAACTAATGAGCACCACTTCTGCCACTATTTTAAATTCTTTAAGAATATTAATGAGAGTTCGAATGCCCTGCAAATTCGACGAACTATTTTGGTTTCATTTCAAAATGAAAGGACACATTCAGTGCATGTTCTTTGCTTACTATAAATTGGTCTCTTCAGCTAGAGCACCTTCAGTATCTTTAGATCTGTCAGACCACAATAATTCAATTACATAAACATGTACCAGGATATAGCTTTATTGTAACAGGGCACTGATTGTCATTGTTTAGATTAATATAATCATTGTCAACATTATTTTTCAACAATCAACAGCAATTGAACAAATTATACTCAATTTTTATTTCTATTTTAGCCTTTTGATAAAATCATTCTTAATTATTTCGCGAGGAAAGGGAGGAGAAAATGGTTAACTCCTCATTAGAAGAGCAATGATGAAAAGCAATTAGAATACACCATGAATAGTAAGCAAGAGCTTACTTGCCTGCAGGGGAAGAACTATCCTCCAAAGAGTTCTCAACAGGTAGTAACGCGACGATAAGTAGAATATATCAAAGGGGGATATCAAAAGCATCAAAATAGCAATGTACAAAAGAACCTGCAAAAACCAAGTAAATGGATGTCAGTAATTAATTGAACAGTAGCACACTAGCAATTGCTAAAATGCCACCTCTCTGGAAACAAATAACAGAATGTATCTGAGAGTGAGGGATAGCTCAAGTGGTTAAAGCTCCCCTCCCGGTTCCAAGAGATCTTGGGATCGATTCTCACCCTCGCCCTTGTGGCTCTCTTAGCACCCAAAAAAAAATAACAGAATGTATCTAAACATCCGACAGCACTAATTCAATAAATATTCGAATTAGCAATAAAAGTTTAGACAGGACGGAAGCCAGGTTAATTTTCCGTGAAAAAAAAAGGAGACAAATAGTAATCTGGTACTATACATAAACTATAAACTATTATCTACTGAATATGCAGTCTTTCCGTTAGAAGTCTCTTGTCCAAAGAGGGGGAATAGAGCGACAGCAGCAGGAGGATGAAAAGGGAAACACAGCAACTATATATTTTAACAAAAAATATGTGCTTGTTTTGAACTTTTAGATAGTTATTGGATCTTATTTGAACAAATTAGTATTTATGGACACTTAGCAACACGTAAGTGAGCTAATAAGTAATGAAGCTATAATTAATAGACAACCCAATCACATTGTTACATAAGTGCTCAAAGTCCTTTACTATAAGAATAAAGGACAAGAAGATCATCTATTGTCATAATCAATGGAGGAGATGGTACTCCAGTCACACGTCACATCTACAAAAGACATACTTGAAAAGAAAAAAAAATCCATAAAGAAGCACAAAAGGGACAAAAGCTACATTTCTCTATCTCCGATACTCCCGAAACACACCCCAAAAACAGTAAATAAACCATCAGACTGAGTTAGGGATCATTTATATCAAGCTCTCAGTTCTGCACACAGATTCTAGAATTTAATAGATTTACAATATTGATAAAAAGTAGTCATAAGTAAAGGGTAGCAATATTCAAGAAAAAGGAGGCATCTATTACACTGGTTGAGATGCTGCTAATGATACTTCTCCATCAGAATACAGATAAAGATATGCTGTCATGCTGGTTGGAACTATAATGGTCATCCAAGTGGCACACTGCAACCAAAAAAAAATGTGTCAACCAAAGAGGAAAATATTGTAGAAAGAAATAAAAGGTCACCACATAAATACTAATAGCTTCAGTGGGAATCAGAAGGGCCAACGATGTAGCATAACCTTGAATTAAGCTCTATAAAAGAACCAACATACTTCTAAAATTCTAATGTAGTAACCAAGGATAGCACAACTGAAGCGAACCATCAATTCGAAAGGTATTGTGGACAGACAATGCTTTCAAGAAGTATCCAACCATAACCAAAAGAAGTTTCATTGGACTAATATTAAATTTCCCAAAGAGGAAACAAATAAAAAAGGCTAAGCTAAGGGTATTCGTGAAACAATTGCAAGTGTTAGTGTGGGATCGATCAAGAAAGGCCAGCTGCTTGCATGATAATTGAGTTTCATAAATTACAACTGATCAAGCCTGAGAAAAGTCCCATTGTCCCGATATAAAATTTCATAGTAAAGGTACGTCTTTGATGATACTTGAGACCTTGTCATGTAAATGGTGACAGAATACTAAAACCTTCAGCATACTGAGCTAATATAAGCTGGAAGCTGAGTAATATATGGCATCTATACAAGTGATCAATCCCTTGGTCAACTTCTCAGTAAATACGCACTTTCTCTATACTATATTTGGACATTAGAACCAAATCGGTTGGCTCCTGAAGCTCAAAAGTTATATAGACTACGGAGCACAATAAGCTCAGGTAAAACATTTGGATGTATACAATTTTCTGCCCACAAAAACTCATATATAAATATTCAACCTTCATAACTGCAAAAAAAGAGAAAATCTCTTTGATAACAAAGCTCCATTGATCAACATTAGTTATGTTGCATCATGATTAGCACTTTCATTTCAAAGCTAATAACTATAGCTTGCAGGCAACCACAACACTTTTAAAAGTTAATACCTTATAACAAGAGAAACATAGTAGAAAATTAGAAATAACTATATCAATGCAATGTAAACAATTTAAAATTGAAGCCAACAATTTGTTGATCAATACCTTCCATATTTCTCTGTGCGTAAGATGATTTTGATCAATATCAAATATTTTTGCATAATTGACGTTAGCTTGAGAAAAGACCCATAAATTTATTCCCCAAAACCAAACCATCAAAGTCTGCAAGGGCAATATACAAATGATAATTAGACTTTTAAAAAATTCAGTGCAAAAGGAGAACAAAGAAAATAATTTAATGCATACTAACCACCAATAGAAGAGGATTGTAGTACAAAAATGCCTCATACAAAAAGAGATCCCTCAGATCAGCACTCATTCGCATTACAGAATGCCATCCAATCTAGATGTCACAAAACCACATTCAGCGTAAGTACATTATCAATCAGAACTGCAACACCTCTTAATTATAACCTTTTTGAGCACTCCCTAGTTCCCCACTACCTAAAATACACGAGGAATATATTGAAAATACAGATAGGTCCCCAAAAACTGACCTTGCAACAGCAGAAACCCCACACAAAAAACAGCAATACCTATAAAACCAATCGAATCAGAATGATGAATATGGAAATCACACATTCACACTAAGCACATGAATAGCTATGGAGAAAACTGATCCGTGAAACGAGGACAAAATCAAGAGCTGTAATGCAAACATCACCTTAAATCTCCACAAAAAAGTGGGTGATGGCATCATCACAGTGCTACTTAAGGGGGCTGTCAAACTTAAACCCTTCATTTCATTTGATGGATGTACAAGAGCTTCCTCACTATTTTCACCTAATCATGCAATATTCATAATTATTATCACAACAAACAAATAGATATACATCCAAAAAAAAAAAAAAAAAAAAATTAAAAAAAAAAACATCATTATTATTCAAATATGAGATTCAGAAGAAAAGAAATTACCTAGTTCACCAATAACAGGTCTACTGCCAGATTTCCTGAGATGGGGACTATTAGTATTCACAAGTCCCCCAAACATAGATGAAATTAGCAATTTTCAACAATGCAATTGCATTTACCCTCCCAAACCCTAAAAACCTGCAAATCAAAAAAGAGGGAAATTCAATTACTATCGTACAAATACTGCATTACAAGATCAAACAATACCCACATTGCCAAACAAATCATGGGGTGAAATTGATGGGTTTTAAACTGAACCCACCAACTACTCTGAAGAAAGTTATCATCTTTACCAAATTTCCGCCTTCAAATTATCAAGAAAATAGAATGAATTATTAAACCAATGTTGTGACTATCAACAGTAGGTGAATCGTAGTAAATGAAAATGGGGGAGATTGAGGAAGAAATTGGGATCCAAAAAAGAGGGAAAAAGAAAAGTGTCAAGTGAAAAGAGGGAGAAATGGAGATCAACTGAAATTTGGATCTCGTCAACTGTAGCGTAGAGTAAAAGAATGAAAACCCCTTTTGCGACTTTGAGCTTTGAATTTTTGAGGAAATTTTCGTGTTCAATTTTAATAACACTTTTAGCGAGTTGAGATGGGTTGAGATAGAGGTGATCAACATTAGTACGYTCCGTAGTTCGGCCCGGRCCGTCCAAAAAAGTGAGGGCTTTAGGCAACTAAAAACATCATTTTTTAGTTCAAAAGCCCGGCCCGCATAAGTCCGCAATGGCCCGTAAAACCCGCTCTTTTGGGCGGGTTTCGGCTCTATTTTTTATATACAAGCCCGGCCCGGCCCGTCCATTTGATCACCTCTAGGTTGAGATGTCCAACCCAAACCTGACCCGTTAATTTAGCGAGTTGTATCGTGTTATTGCTCTTTTTAGAAACCGGCGTGTTCAACGATTAATGTTTTAAATCGATGTTAAAATTATGGAAATTTCCTACTATGCCCATGAGGTTATGCTTAATCTCTATTATATAAGCCAAAGGGGAGCAATGGTGTCCCCCTATTAAGAGACGTAATCAGCCTTAATGATGTAAAAGACTTAATTGCCCTTAATTAAAAAATATAATTCTCTTTATTTTTTTGTACATTCCATACTAAGCAACATTAAAAAAGGTATATTAACTAATTTTTTCCCATGAATAAAAAAAGAAAGCTTAATTACTTAGTGTAAAAGAATTAAAATTAAAATACATTAATTACATTGACTAATTTATTCCATTGAATAACTTAAACATTGCAAATTATTTTGAAAAAGTTTAATTAATTAGTATGAAAAATTCAAATATAAATACATTAATTACATAGACTAAAATTTTCACATGAATCAGTTAATCATTACAAATTATGAAGTATTTTGAAAATCATATTGAATTGAATATTTATTAAATTATTCTGTATTTGAATATTACTATTTGTATGTCAATGTAATTAATCATTTAATCTCTTTGTCGAGAGATTCAATTGAAAAGAAAAAATTACATCAAAAATTTGAAAATCATAATAACTCACCGCCATTGTTAATTTGAAACTGTACCCAATTACATGAATTTTTTTCTAATTGAATATTTTGTTTAATATAAATTTTTAAATTGAACGCATGCATCGCGTGCTTATAGTGCTAGTAGTTAATAGTTGATGTATCTTGAGGTTTTTAAATTACCCTATATACCCTTATGACTAACGATCGTTAAGTTTCCGTTAATTTAACCTTAATTGCTTCTTTTTAAACTTTTAACCAAAAAACACTTTATTAATTACTTCTTCTTGCTTTTGTTTCCTCCACCCTTCTCCCTCCTTCATGGCTACATTTTTTCTCTTCTCAACTAATCTTCTTTATTTTAAACATCAACAACAAATTATAACAACGACAACAATAATTTCGAACAACAATAACAACAAATTTGCCATCAACAACAAAAAATTCGACTTTGAACGAATTCGAGTGTAAACAACAACAAGAACAACAATTTGTTCAAATTCGAAATTGAACAAGTAAAAACAACGACAATTCGAATCTGGTTTGGTCGAATTAGTATCAAGAACAATACGAATTAATGTTAGTTTTTCTATTTCCTACTTGTGGGTGGTGGGTTCATGGATTGGCACTGTGAGCCGTGTGTCATGGGTCGCGTGGGTTGGTGGTCGTGGGTTATGTGTGTTCGTGTGTTCGAAACTAAGCAGGAGTCGTGGGTGATGGTTGTGGGTTCGTGGAATGTGTYTATTCGTTTGCTTGCAAATAAGATATTCGAACACAAAAGCTCCATTTTCCCGATTATTTTGTCTTTTTCTTTTGCGTATTGTCATTTGTTATTATTGATCAAATTCGAATTTCTTCAAATTTAATTATTTTAGTMGTCGTTCGAATTTGTCTAGTGTACTTTGTTATTGTTTGAGGTAAGGGAGGCAAAAATTGACATGACATGAAATACACGACACGAACTCGACCTGAAAAAGCGGGTTAGGTTCGAATTTTGTGACACGAAAACGAAAATGGGTCGACACGAAAACGACCTGAAAAAAATGGGTTAGGTTCAGGTTGAAATTTTGGACACGAAACCAACACGAAATGACACGAAAAATAAAAAGTGTCCAACTTAAAAAATAATGAAAAATAAAGGAAAGCTAAAAATAAATCGGTAAATCCCCAAAGCCCTAATTAACTTTACTACCCYCTCACTCTTATTCTTCTCCGCCGTTATCCACTCCTTCATTCAGATTTCAGACCGATCCTTTTCACTTTCTTCTATTTCTTCAAAAAAACCTTTTAAAATTGCAAACAAAAATCAGACAAATCGTTAGTAAGGGAGGTTGTTCGAATTCAGAAGTACTTTGTAAACTTGTGATACTTTATTATTTATTATGGTATGTACTTAAGTACTTTGTATTACTAAGTATTACAAATGGTAGCTTAAAAAATTCAAGTTACAATAGGTGTATTTGGGTTCATATATTCGGGTTGACTTGACAAAATCAGGTCGTATTCGGGTTCATCGCACCTATTTTTTTGGAATTCTTTTCCGAAGATAAAAAAAAACAAATCAAAATGGGTCATCAGGTCGACCCAAAAAAATTCAGGTCGGGTTAGGTCTAAAAATCCTGCCACGAAAAAAATCAGGTCGGGTTAGGGTTGGAGTTTTTCAACACGAACCCGACCCTACCCATTTGCCGTCCTTAGTTTGAAGTTGTGTATTCCAGTTCAAATTAAGAAAAAAAACATCTWCAACTCAGTACTACGAAACTTTGACATACAAAGATATTCATTCCTACAACATCATGAATTATAAATCAACAGCTTCATCTTCAGCTCTATTCATTTTTCCTGCTGTTAGGGATACCACATAACACATCAGGTTTACCTYTAGTTGCATTAGTACATAAAAATCAAGAATCAAAATTAATTGAAAATCATAGCAAACAGCCAAGATTGCGTTATGTGTGTCTTAGTTTATTAAAATTCCATATATGATTTTTAGAGTTGTACTACATGAATCCAAAGTGCAAGAGCAAAGCAGGTAAAAAAAAAAAAAAAAAGCCAGAATTAGTGCATCGCACTGATATAGATTAAAGACTTAATTAGGGGTTATGATTTGAATGGAGAAACCGAAACTCCAAGTATTGGGACGTGTGAGACCTAATTTTGTCTTTGTTATGTGTTATCACACAAATTTTTTAAAAGAAACAACCATCATTAATTAAATTAAGAAAGATTAGCCCAGACTAAATTTGAAGTAAAATGCAAGGTGGAAACATAACCAACCATCAACCTGGCGAACTGGTGGGCTTATACCAAGGATCAAATAGATAATAACTTTCAACAGAGTTTTAACTAAGCAACTAATTTTAAGAGTTGGAGACTCCCATGAACCTACCCCAAAATTTCGAGTTGAGAAAACTCAACGCAAAAAATTGACCAGATCAAGCTCGCCCCATTTTCAAACAGATTCAAATAGAAACGAACCTTAATTTGAGAAGAACTCAGCCCTAATGTGAACAAAACTAAACCATAGTTTGAAAAGTTAATGAATGAAAAAAAAGTATATATTTCAATGACCAGTTTAGTAATGTCGTTTTAAAAAAAATAATCTTACACCATAATATTATTGATCATAGTGCAGTAGGTTTATGCCTTGTAACCATTGTATTCGAAAACCAAAATGATTCGGTCCTAGTCCGAATCTGATCAAAATCCAACGTAACGGTCCGATCCGAATTTCATCCCAGTTCGTTCCTCACCGACCCAAAAAAAAATTGTTTTCAATTGAAATAATCGGTAAATCTTTAAAAGGAGAATTGGATTATCCATATTTGAAATCGTTTATAATAAAATAATTGATAATTATGGGCATCCAATGTTAACCTGAGATTTGTGTGAGGGAAGGAGTCAAATCAGAGCAGACTTAAACAATGAGAATAAAGGAACATTGGTAAAGATTATTCAATACTGCGTCTGCAAATCCGTGGGAGTGACTATAAAAGAAAAACACCAGGGTTGTTGTAGCAAGTCTTCGCTTGGCAAGCTACAAGATTTCCTCTGCTGCAGGGTTGAGAGAAGGGTGGAGGCTTCCCGTCAATGCTACTTCAAAGGAGCTGACCTTGGATTGGAACCTGGCAATGGCTTGGCGCTTCTTCGTTCCCGAGGCTCCTTAGCACCTGCAAGAAGGAGAATAATCCTTTTTGGATTATCTCCCCTCCGATGCCTAAGTAAGTAAGGGAAGGAGGAAAGTAATAAATGCAATTCAAAGTAGAGAGAAGTTAGAGAGAGAAACGTCTTTACTTGCTTAAGTATGAGTTAATGCTCTCCAAATGTAAGAATAATTGTGTGAAATATGAGGCCTCTCAAGGGGTATTTATATGCTCTTGCCTTGTACCTTGAGGGCTTGGATGTGTGACACTTGTCACCATCCTAAGCGTAGATTCATCTGTTTTGCTTGCTTAAGCGGTTTGATTTACGGGGTACGTCCGGTTTTCGACTGAAGTTATACGGATCAGGAGCCACTTGACTTATGACACGTGGCATTTAATCTCGTGCCATGTTGGATTCTTATATCCATTCCAAATTTGACACGTGGCTTAATTTGCCACATCATTTGCCCCTCAAACACTTCCAATACGCTTGGATTGGGAGGGTTTGATAGCAACTTCAATGTCGYGATCAGAACATGAGGAGTTTCCTCGATTTTCATGTATCGTTCTGTCTCTGAGGGACACCTCGATTTTCATGCCCTGTTCTTTGGGAATAACGTTTGTTATTTTCCCCCCATCTTGGTAACTGAATCAGTTGCCTTTATTGACACTTGAGCCCATTTCATTGGAAATTGGAACTCAGGCCTTGGTTTTCTCCGTTAGGCTTAAACCCTAGGCCCAGCGTCTCTTGGCCTTCCCTTTCCTTTTTTCTTGTTTTCCCGCCCATTTTGCTAGGCTTTCAAATTCAAAATCCAAGGCCCAAAACCCTAATTTTTCTATAAATAGGGGGTAGAGAGGAGAGAGAAAAAGTTGGTGAAAATCATTTATTTCCACATTTTCTCATTTCTCTCTCTAGGAATCCTTTCAGTCTCTCTCTCTCTCCCTCTCTTCTTCGGATTGAAGTGAAGTTCAAGGTTCGCTTCGCAGTTTTCGTCTTCAACATACTCCTTCAACAAAACTTCTTCGGTTCGTCAGTATAAGGTATAGTTTTTCTTCGAATTTTTGARTTTTTCTCATTCTTTTTTACAAAGTAATAAACAATGGCTTCGTCTTCTTCGTCGAGCCTAAATAAGTCGGATGTTGGGGGCTTCGAAGAGCCCAGGCTAATATCTCCAGGATCTGTTGAGACCCAGGGTTCTTCGATTCCCCAATCTTATCCTTGCGAACCCTTGATCAATAAATGCCCAACCCCAGCTACTCTCCCTGTGCAGGATTTTAGAATGTCGAGGGTGAAACAAACTTCCTGGGTACCAGGCATTACCAGACGCAAAGCAGAGAGGGCTGGCAAAGGTCCCTCCTCTTCGCATGTTGACGATGACCTTGATGACATAATTCCTGAAGCGTTTGACTTGGACGTTTCTACGGAGGATGTTCTCATAGACCCTCCACCAAAACCTCCAGTGGCGACCAAAGCTCGTCAGTATCCCACCCRCGAATCCTTTAAAGTTTGCGAGGGGTGGATCGAAGAACTATCCGCGAACAAGGCGAAATATAGTACTCTGCTCGGAATAAGAGGTCCTGGCCTCGAGCTGATAATCCCCAAGAAGGGGGATCGCATTGTTGACGCTCCTGAGGGTACCTTCGCCATATACAAGGATGTGGTTGACCTTGGACTTAGAGTACCTGTTAGGAATTTCTTTTATCATCTCCTTGCTGCCTATGGGATCGACCTTTCGCAATTGACCCCTAACTCTTGGGTTCATATTCTGGGGTACTTCGCCATTTGTAAGGCGAGGGGTTACTCCCCTTCGGTTCGCGTTTTTGTGCAAATMCACACCCTGAGCAAGAATAACAAATGCCTCTATGGTTGGTACCAATTGGCAAGCCGCGAAGGTTACATGACTGCCTTCGACAAACCCAATAAATTCAACGTTTGGAAAACAGTCTTCTTTTACATTCTTGTAGAGGGTGTTAGCAAGATACTCTATACTTGGACCAGGACTCCCAATTCAGTTAAGTCTCATGAATTGGYAACCCTTTCTGATAATGAGGAGAAGCAACTGAAGTACTTCACCTCGAAGGCTGTAGTTCTTAGTGATYGAGCAACTAAGGACTTTATTCCCAAGTACTGGCTCCCCTTCTACGAGTTCTTTGTCGAGAAGGACTTCTTAATGGCTTTCTCCTAATCGATGGCACTAGGGATGAGAGAGGTAGTTTCACATTTTCTTTAGTTCAAAATCCCTTGTCTTCGCATAACTAACCCTGTTTGTGTTTTTTCTTCGCAACTACTGCATACGATCGTCTGCCTGACCTCAAAAAAGGCAAGTGGCGTCTAAGGATTACGATGCTCTTGCCGCGGAGGTAAGATATCGAACTTTGAAGGAAAAGAACAAGGATCGCGCTTGTAAGTTCCTCTCAATGCTTTTCCTTGGAGATTCCAGGGGGAGTTTGCGAACAAGCCCTTAGTGCCTCCATTGTTTTTCTTCGCAATTCCTCCTTGTATATTTCTTCTTATTTTACATCTGATGGGGAACTTGCGAATGTGCACTTCAGTTCTCCCACTGGTTTGCTTCGCAGCTTCTCCTTCAAAATTTCTTGAAGGGGGAGCGTGCAACGTGCACACCAGGTGTTATGTCAAATTTCGTTCGCCAAAGTTGTCTGATCAATCATCTTTGGATTCGCAATTACCAGGGTTGTTGCGAACGTACACCATAGTGCTTACTATGGTGCTCGTTCGCACTTCCTTGTTATATTAGGCGAATGAAAAATGCAGTATACACTGAAGTTACGTTCGAACTCCTCGTGCTGTTGGGGAACTTGCGAACGTTGCACTCAGTGCTTGCTAGGATTTTCCTTCGCATCTTTGCATGACATCCTTGGCCATTTGTGAAGGAAAAGTGTAGTGTACGCTGAAGTGTAACGTTCGCACTCCTCGTGCCTGCTTAGGGGGAACTTGCGAACGTGCACCTCGGTGCTGCGAAGGAAATGTGTAGGATGCACTGAAGTGCAGCTTCGCAACTTCCTTTGGCCATTGGCGAAGGAAAGTGTAGGATGCACTGAAGTGCAGTTCACACTTCCTTTTTCCATTTGGCGAAGGAAATGTAGGATGCACACTACAAAAAAACTACATCCAAGAGCAACTCTTGAGGCAACAAAAGTAAGGTTGAGCTCTAAAAGTCTCTTTTAACATCACATAAAACAGGTTGCCTAAAATTATGTTTTAGCGACAAGTGTGCAGTGGTTGCCTCTAAAGGTACAGTTTTAGCATCACTTGAATGTTGGTGCCTCTAAACATATTTTTTTAGCGACAAGTATATTGCGGTTGCCTCTAAAGGTACATTGTTGATCACTTACTTTGAAATGTTTTGCTCTAAACGTATTTTTCACAAGTCTATTGTAGCTTGCCTCTAAGTACATTATTAGCATCACTGATATTTAGTTGCCCTAAAACATATTTCTTATCGACAAACTATGTGCTTGCCTTTAAATTTGAAATTTACGAACGTTTAGAAAAAAACAAGTTTGTTCAATATGGAAATATAAGTTAACTCAATAAAAAAAAGTTGAATTCACAACTTTAAATTGATGAGAATTGAATGACCTTAGAATTATTATTTTTTTAAAAAATAATGTAGAAAAAGTTTAATTGAATCATCATACTTTTGAACTAATAATAATAAAACACTAGATAATTTGTTAAGAGAAAAAATTTATTATTGTTGCAATAACAAAATAAGGAATTAATATTTTTTAAGGCAAAGAATCACATAATATATAGAATCTTTTTTACTTTATTAAAAAGTACGAAGTATATGATATTTTAAATTATAAATTAAATGACATAATTAAAATCATTACAAAAGGTAGTAAATTAAATGACATTATACAGTCCTAAGGCGACAATCCCTTTCAATTTGTAGAGTATCTAATGCAACACATTACTTTCATTTTAAATTATATTAAATGACATTATACAGRCCTTYGGGATCGTGCCTTTGGTGTGTCATATGAAATCACCTCCTATTTTTTTTGTTGTGTATCTTCATAGAAATTTTGTGTTAATCTTTCAGATCTCTGGTGACCTGGATGTTGCTGAGAGCAAATCTTTTTAAGGAGGAGGGTCAAATGCACTGAAGTGTAGCTTCGCAACTTCCTTTTGCATAGTTCCAACACTTGTGAAATTTTCTTGTTGTTTTAGGATCTTCCCTAGCCTTCAACTGTGATCTAGAAGATCAAGCGAAGATATGGTCGAGCTAAGAAGACCACCAAGGACTCTTCGCCAGAGGTGGTGAGGATCGATTCTYATGATCCTGGAGACGTAGGGAGGGCTTCGGCAAATCCTGTCTCTCGGACCAGCGGATCGCAAGCTYGTGCGAAGAGGAAGGCATCTTCGTAGGAAACCGATACTTCCTCAAAGCACCGGAAGCCATTATCCGTTTCTCCCCTTCGGGAGATGCCCTGCGCCGACAATGATCCTGGTGAGCATTTAAATTGTGCGAACACCTATGAGCGAAGGTCTAAGAGTTCCCATGATACTCCCCTTCGTTCCACCAGATACCCTTTAAATTTTGGCGATGACACCGAAACTGTCGAGCAGAACCCTTACCTTCGTCCTAATAATGACTATGCAGAATTCCTGGACATTGAAGGTGATGGCGACGAAGCTGCTAGTCGTCACAACACCGAGTTCCAACAGTCCTTCTTTCCACACTATGACTATGTGGATAGCATCGAAGATATAGACTTCTCGAAGTTCAATATCGATGATGAGAACATCGTTCCTCCCTTGGTCTCTCCGCCATTTCCAATGGCTCCTCGTGCTGCGATGGCGAAGCTTGACAAAGACATTCACCAAGGGCTGAAGCAGCACTTCGCCAAGAAGAATCCCATTGTGGATGAAGATTTGGCCAATGACCAAGCAAGGGATGAAACTTGGATCGATGAGGAGGATGAGCGATTCCTTCGGGCTTTGTAGAACTTCCCAGCTCCTAACAAGAGGAAGATGATTAATGAATGGTGAAGTGTGCTCCTTCGGAATACTTGGACACACTACGAGGCCTGGAAGAAGGTTCTGTTGGAGCCATCGAGGGCTGCTTGGCTGAGGTAAAGTATGTTCAACGCTTGGCTGAGGGCTGCTGGAGCCATCGAGGGCTGTTTGAAGCAAAATGTGCTAAGTCACTAATTCAATTTGGGTGCATCGCCACTTTTGCTATTAATGTTGTCATCCTTTGTATACTCTTGTCTTGAACTGTTTTATTGCTTCGCATATTTTAGCTTCGCTTCGCCACTTCCCTTGCCCCTGTATATCTTTGCAACATTTAATTGCTTGGAAAGATCTACATATCCACGTGATCTTCTTCGTATCGCGGGTGTTTCAACTTGCGAAGGTAAATAGACGAATAGACTGAGTATACGTTCACATATTCTATTAGGTTCTCACCCTTCCCATGTGTGAGGAGAAATAGATGGATACACTGGAGTGTACGTTCGCACCTTCCACTAGGTTTTCACTCTTGACTTTCTAACACGAAATCTCTAAGTTTATAGATTATAAAGAATTGTTTGACTTGAGACCTAATAGGGTTATCAAGTCAATCAATCATACTGATTGCCCTTAAACTTGGAGATTGAGTGATCATTCCTCTTGAACTACACATGCCCTTCGCATGTTTATGATCGTCTGCCCTTCACAGGTTTTCAGAGTCCTGCCCTTCACGGGTTATAGAGTCTTGCCCTTCGCATGTTATAGGGTCCTGCCCTTCGCAGGTTATAGAGTCTTGCCCTTCGCAGGTTATAGAGTCTTGCCCTTCGCAGGTTATAGAGTCCTTCCCTTCACAGGTTTATAGAATTCTGCCCTTCGCAGACTAATGGGAGCTTATCCCAAAATGAACCATTCGTCCTTCATAGCTTGCAGACGTTTGTCCTTCGCGAATTGGGGGTTATTTGCCCCTTTGTGCATTGAGGATCGTTTGCCTCTTATTCTTTAAGGAACTTTAGTTCTCTATGAATATTGAGTCGTTTGCCCTTAGCAGATTTTGAGTCGTTTACTCTTTTCTCATGTTTTGTCTCATTAGGAGACTTGTTGATTTAGTTAAACATTCAATTCCTATAAACCTTATTGTTACTAGGTGAATCAGTTTTAACTTTGGAAGTGATAAAATCATGCCCTCGTTTTGAGGGGCTTATGTGTTCTAGGGAGGGAATTTGTCCCTATTTGAACATTCACACAATATTTTGAAGTTAAAAGTATTGAAGGCTTTCATTCAATCTTACTTCAAAAATTTGCAAGGCCGCTTGGCCAGCTTCTGCTAATGTGCTTACATTTGCAGCCTAGGCATAATATTTTTTCAAATTATTTGTGTTCCATAGATGAGACAATCGATGTCCATTCCCGTCTTCTAGCTTATAGGTCCCATCGCGGAGAACCTCACAGATTTTATAAGGACCTTCCCAGTTTGGGGTCAACTTGCTCTCCTCCTTGGCTCAACCCGGGGACTCCATCTTTCTCAATACTAGATCGCCCAGTTAAATCGATCGGTGGTTCACCCTCTTGTTGTAATCTCGGGACATCCGAAGCTTGTAGATCTGCCGGCGTAGAAATGCATTGCCCCTAACCTCTGGTATCAAATCAAGATTGTGCTTCATTGCTTCCCAATTTCCCTCTTCGGAATACAACATCACACGCAATGTTGGCTCATACATTTCTATTGGAAGCACGACATCTGTCCTGTAGACTAGGGTAAAAGGGGTCTCCCCGGTTGAGTTTTTTGTGGTGGTTCTGATGGACCACAGTACATTGTAGAGTTCCTCTACCCATAATCCTTTGGCACTATCCAATTTTTTCTTGATTCCATTACAGATGATCTTATTAAACGATTCAACCTGTCCATTGGCTTGAGGATGGGTTACCGACGCGAAATGTGCACTTATGCCCTGATCTGATAACCAATTCATGAGAACGTTGGAGTCAAACTGCGGACCATTATCAAACACTATGGATTACGGCAATCCTAACCTAGTGATGATATTTTTCCAAAGAAAGCTCTTCACAACTGAGGTCTTTATATTCCTCATTGGTTCCGCTTCTACCCATTTAGTGAAATAATCCACCGCTACGATCAAAAACTTCTTTTGCCTCGGAGCTTAGGGGAAGGGTCTCAATATGTCTACCCCCCACTTTGCGAAAGGTAGTGGTGATAAGACCGGAGACAAGATGTTTGCTGGTTTCTGGTGAAGATTCCCATGAATTTGACACTTCAGACACTTCTTGATAAGTTTCATGGCATCTTTCCTTAACGACGACCAATAATATCCAGTGCGAAGAGCTTTTTCTATTAATGCCCGTGCCCCAATATGAGAACCGCATTGTCCTTGGTGAATGTCATCCAGCACCTCTACCTCTTTCTTAGGTGTGATGCATTTGAGGAGAGGATGGATAAAAGACTTCTTATAGACCATTCCAATAAGCAAACCAAGAGTCCCATGCCTTCACATACTTAGCCTTTTGGGGATCAAGCGGGAGAACTCGGGTTATCTTATACTCGATGATTTCATCCATCCAAGTGCTTCCGCGATTAATGAAGTGGATCTCTTCGAGTTCATCTATACTCCTCCGATCTTTCACTTCCTAAAAGACAGATCTTGGAGAATCCCCTGTTGCTGAACTAGCCAACTTGGATAAGGCATCCTCTTGGTTATTTTCGAACCTTGGTACTTGTACAAGACGGAATTGATCTAGGCCCTCCACTTCTTTTTTCACCATTTCCAGGTAGCGGATAGATCATGTTTTCATCTCTCGCTTCATACTCCCCATTCACCTGACTGGCAACCAATTGGGAATCAAACATAGCATCTATTCTCCTTGCACCAACTGCTTTGCACATTCGAATCCCGGCCACTAACCCTTCATACTCTGCCTCATTGTTTGACGTGTGGAATTTGAATCTCATGGCGTACTCAAATGTATCCCCTTCAGGGGATTTGAACAAGATTCCAGTCCCACAACCATTTTGGGTGTAGGATCCATCCACAAATAAAGTCCAAACATCGCTCAATGTTTCAACTGGTGGAGGTCTTGTCAATTCCACAATGAAATCTGCCAGAGCCTGACCCTTAATGGCTTTCCTAGGTTCAAACTCGAGATTGAATCCATTCAAAGCAATAGCCCATTTTAACATCCTTCCTGAAGATTCTAGCTTAGTCAGCGGTTGTTTGATAGGCTGGTCAGTGCAAATCACAATCTTGTGGGCTGCGAAGTAAGGGCGAAGTTTCTTACTGGCCATCATAAGGGCCAAGCCAAACTTCTCTGCAGTAGCATAGCGCATCTCTGCCCCTTGTAGGACATGGCTCACAAAATAAACCGACAACTGGGTGTCCTCTCTTTCAACCACTAGTATTGCTGAGACCGCATGTTCTGACACCGAAAGATACATGTATAACGTCTCCCCCTTCTTGGGGCTTACCAACCGTGGGAGAGAGTGAAGATGGTCTTTCAGTTTTAGGAAGGCCGCTTCGGCTTCCTCACTCCATTCAAACTTGACACTCTTCTTGATGGCTCGGAAGAAGTACTGGCATTTATCCCCCAATTTGGATAGAAATCTCCCTAACGTCGCCAAGCACCCCGTCAACTTTTGTACTTCTTTGACGTTCCTTGGGGATTGCATATCAAGAACGTCCTTTACCTTGTCCGGATTCGCTTCAATGCCCCGTTCATCTACTAAAAATCCCAAGAATTTTCCCGACGTGACCTCGAACACACACTTCTTTGGATTCAACTTTATCCCAAAGTGTCGAAGCGTATCAAAGGTATCCCTTAGATCCCTGACGTGATCCTCCTTCTTCTTACTCTTGATAATCATGTCATCAATGTAGGCTTCTACATTCCTCCCAAGCTGCTTAGCGAAGATGGCGTTTACACATCTTTGGAAGGTTGCAGGGGCATTCCTTAAGCCAAACGGCATCAGCTTGTAACAATAAAACCCATTGCCAGTGACAAAAGCTGTCTTGTCCTGGTCTTCCTCCTTGAGAGGGATTTGATGGAATCCTTAGTAAGCATCAACGAAGCTCATAGCTTCATGCCCCGCTGTAGAGTCTACCAACTTATCAATCTTATGGAGCGGGAAACTGTCCTTAGGGCAGGCTTTGTTAAGATCGGTGTAATCTACACACATCCTCCATGCCCCATTGGGTTTTGGGACCAATACCACATTTGCCACCTGTAGACACCTAAAAGTGTCTCCCCAAAAGAGTAATTAGTGATGAAACATACCGCGTCTCGCGATTGTTTCGACTTAGAAAAGATGCTTAATCCTTTGCAAAAATTCATCAATACATTGTTGTTCCCTAATTACATCAAGTATGGATGGCTTAATTGGCATAGCTGTAGACACCTAAAAATGTCTCCCCAAAAGAGTAATCAGTGATGAAACATACCGCGTCTCGCGATTGTTTTGACTCATAAAAGATGCTTTGAACTCACAAAAGTTGAAAATACGTAAGGTCATACTCGGAACTATTGAGCAAAGGACAAATAAAAGGGGCAAAAACATTTTCTTTTATTTATTTTAATTTTTTAGCTCACCAGTATTTTTAGATTATTTTTCTGATTTTTCTATATTTTTCTATGATTTTTATAAGTTTTTATACGCAGAAAATACAAAAAAATACAAAATACACAAAAATACTCCGGAAATACGTGGAACCTTCTAGAACACTCTAGAACTCCTTGCTTGGAGAGCAAGGGTGTCTAGGTGCGTCGAATCAAGGCAAATCACGTATTATGGAAATTGGAATCGGAAGAAATAAAAAAAATACGTGGAGAATATATATAGAGTCTGCGTATATACGCAGGTCTCCTGCGTATATACGCAGCTCTCCTGCGTATATACGTAGGTTTTTTCCCTCATTTTTCCCCTCGTGCCTATAAATACGTGCCTGCCTTGCTCATTCCGGACACACGTCTATTCTATCTTTCCCCGCCTCTAACTTGCGTATTCATTCTCTCATGCTCTCATACACTCTCTCAAACACTCTAAATACATTCGTTCTTGAGTTCTAAGCATCGATTCTGTTTCGATTCAACAAGCGATAACAAGGTTTATTTCTGAGATTACTCGCCACTAAACACACTCTTTCCTCAATCTAATTAATAACTATTACGAGTTTCAATCTAATTAACAAAAAATGTAGAAACTCACTATTTAATTGTTCCATGTAAATATGTAGGAGTGGTTAACATTTTTTATTGTTTTTCATTCTTTTTTATTTCATTGTCATTATTATTATCACTTGTCAATACTAACGATTTCTTATCCTTGTATAGCGATCCAAGGCGGAAGATTCATTTCGCACGTTTTTTAATTATGAACTAATATTGGTTTTGTTTCAAATTCAGGCGATCCAAGGCGGAAGATTCATTTCGCTCGTTTTTTATTACGAACTAACTTTTGTTTTGTTTGCAGATTCAGGGTAAGATTTGTTTGTATATATGTTTTGAAGTTCATATACTTCGCATTGTCATGGTTGTACATCATTTGTATATATTTTGCTAAAAAAGACCGGAAATTATGTGAATCACTTTAAAATCAGATTAACTATGGACAACCGGTTTTTAGGCACCGTTTTAACTTGATTAATGCAAAGTGGTCACAATTTCTAGGTTAGGTAGTCTCTTGTGCATAATAGAAACACACTTTCGTAGTAATCTTTAGGGTTAGTACGCTTCTAAGGTGCAAAAATGTAAGTTATGTGCATTCAATAATCGTGATGAATGGAATTGCAATGAGACCGAGTAGAGGCCGCTACATGCGGGCGAATTGGGTTACAGATCTGATTCGTACCATGTCCCCGAACCCACGAACTGGTTACTGGATCAGAACGTGGGGCCATTAATTTGGCACCAACGTTTCGGGCGTCCGTGAATAACCTTTATAGGCACGGTGGCGACTCCCCTTACTCGACAACACTACCCCAACGCACTCATCGTGCGGGTTTCGTGGCTCAAGCCCACGCAAAGCACCTCGATGTAGTACCAAGCCGCGCGCCCGCTATACGCGAGGGCGCGGCCCACGTCCTACAATTTGGCGACTTCACTGGGGATAATCACCGTTAGGTGAAGTGGACAGACTTGAAAAGTCTCGTAATTCCATCATCACGTTTATTGAATTTTGTTGCATTTTGCATGTGACCCCGCGCATAAGGTCACAACTTAGGCACCTTTGTCTCGATATGGGCATGTTCTATGCTCGAGACTACCATAAGGGGGGATACTACCTTGGTTGCATGTGGTTAATTGATCGCATGGCTAAGGCAAGTCCTATCCCGCCCATGCCGTGTGTGCACGTGTTACTGATGCGTGTGCATAAGAGGTATCTTGGCCATACATCGCTAATTGCTAGCAGTGAAAACTGGACCGAGCTCTACTTTTAGGCGTGGTACACTCTCTGACTTAACCTAGACCGACCATAGTTGACTTGTCATCATGTGTCTTGTATATATGTGCATGTATGGGTCCTAGCCATTGTATAGTTCTAGACCTTAACACAACACTTTCATATAGTCCATGGTCATCTTTTAGTTCACATCATGCATTTCATAGCCCATTTTGACTTTAGTTGACCTCTACCTTAGTCTGTGACCATAGTTCACTAGAACTTTGTCCTCCAAACTTTCGACCTTAGTCCACATAGACTTTGACCCTAGGTCTTGACCCTTGACCATTAGAGTAGGCATAGACTCTGACCTTAGGACTTGACCCTTGACCACTAGGGTAGGCACAGACTTTGACCTTAGACGTTGACTTTAGACTCACATTAGGATTGACCTTACCTTCAGGCAACATAGGCATGACCCTAACCACTTAGGACATGTGCATACATTCCCACGTCATTTGGTGCCCTTTCAAAAAAAAAAAAACAAAAAAAAAAAAAGCAAAAAATTCAAAAAACGAAAGGGCACCTTGCACTCATACTAGGAAAGATGACCATGGAATTAGGACATGCATTTGCATCTGCATCCATATATTCAATAATGACCAAGGAAGTTCACTAAGGGTTTATTTCTTTTTGAAACAGGGTGAAGCCGTCTCCATAGCCCTTGCTCGACCCAAAGAGTTTGAGCCCTCAGCCCAATCCAAACCTAACCTTCATTACCCATTAGCCTTAACACCACAAAATGGCCTCCGAACCAGAAAAGCTCCAAAAGCTTGCCGAGCAAGTTCAACAGCTTGAAGCTAAGATCAAGGAGTTGACCTCGAGCCCTTCCTTGGACAAGCTGTTTGAAAAGGCGATCCAAAAAGCCATTGACCCCACCTTTTACCAAGACCAACCTCCTCTTGACCCCAACCTTGCAACCAAACTGCCAAAGGATTTCTCAGCCGAAGACATACCCAAGTTCAAGCCGACTGATGACCCTCGATTTCATGTCAAGGGATTTAAGACCACCATGGCACTTAAAGGGATTGACTCTGCCTTGTTTCCAATGGTCTTTCCCCTTTCCTTGGAACCGATATGTCAGAAGTGGTTCTTTTCACTTCCTGAGAAAGAAATAAGCTACTTGGGAAGACATCATCCACGCATTCATGGCAAGATACAAGGGTAACATTCAGACCCAAACATCCTTCCGAGAGCTTGAAATCCTTAAACAGGGAGAGAACGAGGGGTTCACCACCTATCTGACTAGATGGAGAGGAGTTGCTGCCACCCTAGTCTCCGCTCCTATTGAAGAAGAGATGGTCAAGACCTTCATTTCTGGCCTCCAGCCAGAATACAAAGATCATCTCAAGTATCGAGGCCTTACCACATTCGCAAAGGTCTACGACATTGGAGTGGACATAGAGAATGATCTTCTTCAATTCACATGAGTCTGTTGGAGTCTTAGCTTTAGGATCGAGTCGGAGAGTCCCTTTCCCTAGACTATGTATCATTTCTTTTTCCATTTCGGGTCTATGTCATTAGGTTTAGGATCAAATTCTGCAATTAGCCTCTATGTAATAAATTCTTTTGTTAATAAAAGTTTCTTTCTCATTTTCTTTAGCCTCCATATAGTTTGTGCTTCTAACTTTAATGGAATCAAATTAATAATCGACCTCACAATTCAATGGACATTGCCAAGAGAGGCCTTCTTTCGTAGCTCCACAAAATAACCTCTTCCCTCCATTCCCTTCACCACATCAAATCAAAATCCCTTGCAACCCTTTGAGCCATAAACACTATCATTTAACCTATCTTTCTTTCATCACCCACATCTACTTAACCCTTTGGATCAAACGGTGCGTAGGAAAAGACATGTGCAAAAGAAAAAAAAGAGAAGAATAAAATGGGCAAAACGAAAAAAGCAAAAAAATCAAAGTTCAATGCCAGTCATCACAAATGCAAATCAATGTCAAAATCCAATGCAAATCCAAAGCTCAAAGCCCAAATCAAATAAAAAAAAAGAGTCTAAAAGGCACACTGCGCACCGTGGGATCATCGAGCCTTTTTCAACCCTCAAACCACAGCCTCACATTACAACCACAAAAGCCCTCTCACACGAGGCATTGTCCAAATCATCAACGAGAACTACGACGGTCTGATTCCGTAAGGATACGTAGGAAGCCTCTTCTCGAGGTCCGACCCAATAACTCAATAACATTCTGAGGTCCACTCTCTCATATAGTTTGATTCCCTTAAAGTCAGGAGCACAGATTCCTAGTGTAGCACCCGACATAGACTCGAGCTTGAACCTATATCATCTAGCCAACCACATCAATTCCCCATTTACTTACCCTTAGTCACAAATTTTAGCCTTGTATTTTCTTGAACCTTTAGCCTATTCTTTCATACACCTTAAAGGGCTCTCCTCAACTCGTCCTTAGGCTATCACTCTGCAGCATTCATCATGCATCCTCCTCAAAGCATCACATTGCAGCATCTTGACCATGTTCTCTCCTCATGCGGCATTCAGCTCAAGTTACCGATTTGGGCAAATCAAAATCACATCTCAGTATCTCATCCCTTACCATTGCCAGCTAAGCCAAGACCTTTGCAAAAATTCATCAATATATTGTTGTTCCCTAATTACATCAAGTATGCATGGCTTAATTGGCATAGCTGTAGACACCTAAAAATGTCTCCCCAAAAGAGTAATCAGTGATGAAACATACCGCGTCTCGCGATTGTTTCGACTTAGAAAAGATGCTTTGAACTCACAAAAGTTGGAAATACGTGAAGGTCATACTCGAACTATTGAGCAAAGGACAAATAAAGGGGGCAAAAATATTTTCTTAATTATTTTCTATTTTTAAGATTTTTTTTTGAGCTCACCAGTATTTTTAGATTATTTTTCTGATTTTTCTTTATTTTTCTATGATTTTTATAAGTTTTTATATGCAGAAAATACAAAAAAAATACAAAATACACAAAAATACTCCGGAAATACGTGGAACCTTCTAGAACACTCTAGAACTCCTTGCTTGGAGAGCAAGGGTGTCTAGGTGCGTCGAATCAAGGCAAATCACGTATTATGGAAATTGGAATCGGAGGAAATAAAAAAAATACGCGGAGAATATATACAGAGTCTGCGTATATACGCAGGTCTCCTGCGTATATACGCAGACCTGCGTATATACGCAGGTCCCCTGCGTATATACGCAGCTCTCCTGCGTATATACGCAGGGTTTTTTCCCTCATTTTTCCCCTCGTGCCTATAAATACGTGCCTGCCTTGCTCATTCCGACACACGTCTATTCTATCTTTCTCCCCGTCTCTAACTTGCGTATTCTCTCTCTCATACTCTCAAACACTCTCTCAAACACTCTAAATACATTCGTTCTTGAGTTCTAAGCATCGATTCTGATTCGATTCAACAAGCAATAACAAGGTTTATTTCTGAGATTACTCGCCACTAAACATAC
>SNQN01006356.1:9259-39169 GCA_008642245.1 Bassia scoparia | reverse complement strand
AAAGTATAATTTATATTCGTATTATATCGAGTTACATTTTGTCAAAAATTATAAATGTCATATCATAATAAAGTACACATTGAAAAGATTCTAATAATTGTCAATCGATTGGAATTATTTTTTGTGCGAATGAGTCACAAATGTGAGGTACATTTACAATCGGGAGAGTGTAAGAAGATTCGAATTTCTGACCACATGAATCAAAGGTCGGGTTGAAACCATTGCTCCAAACCTTTCTTCCCAATCGATTGAAATTGCAAACGTTACAATTATACAAGAGCTGAAGAAATATTTTACATGTAGTTTATGACATGGCTAGAATAGATTAGTTGACACTTGACACACACAACATTAGGCAAAATCAATTTAATTTTGATCCTTTATTTATTTTTTAGGAATATTCCAAACCCAAACACACCTTTGGTTTGAAACTCGAGAMCCAAACAACCTCCTTTTGTGATTGGTTTATTTTGTTCCAACTCTCTCTCTCCTCTATTCACCCCTTTTCTTCCGAGTCAAGATTCTCTCCATTTTTTAAAAGAAAATAGATCGTCCATTTCCTAATTCAATGGTTGAGAATATAGGAAGAGAGAATTAAATGAGATTTTTGAAAATTTCATTTTAATACTGAATTAGATCTCAAAATCTTATAATAGAAAATTGATGAAAAGAAACGGAGAGGATCCTAATTCCTAATTTTTTTTTTCTCTCTTCCTCAACAATCCTCGATTTTTCTTTATTTATTTATTGGGAAAGGATCGTATTTTTTCACACCTCTTTCATTTTAAATTAAAACATAAAATCATGTTACTATCCAAAAATTCCTCGCTTCTCAAAAAAACTCGTTTCGACAAAAAACATTCTCCCTCTTATTTTTTTTTAACTTAGGGGTTAGGGTTCTCGTCTCTTCGATCGAACGATCGTCGTTGATTTTGTTCGCGGCACAAGGTTGAATTCGCGAGTAGAGGCAACCATGGGGCTGGGAGATTCAAGCGAACCAACGCTGTTGCAGCTGTGAAGTTTCCGTCAACATTCGTTGCTTCAAAGATGGCTCAATTTTTCCGTCAAGACTATGCTTGAATTCTAAACACCGGTGGCGCTTATAAGATTCTCTTGTTGCGCAAGACTGCGATGTTCCCGCTGAACAATCTGAGGTTGATCTACAAGATCCGAATCCTTAAGGATGACCAAACCCTAGAAAGTTATGGTACGGCTGATTTTCGCGATTTTAATCACCAATTTTGTGATTCATTTCGATTTTCGGTTTTTTTTGGAGGTGGAATAGATTTCTTATATTTTCTTCGAGATTATGTGATTGATAGATCTATTTAATGTCACGTGATTGCCGATTTTGGTTCAGAATTGATTTAAGGCCTGGGTTTTTTAAATTAAATTTAAATTTTGAAGGATTTTGAAGTAATAAATGGTTGGATCTGAATATCTGATCATTAATCAAATTCGAGAGACGGGATGTTTGATTTGTTGTTAATATATATGGCTGCATTATCATATTATGATAATTGTACAGCTCCTGCGTTAAATATCGTGTATACCGTATAAACATACAAGTATAATCTTTACAAGAATTTCTGTAATTATTATAGCAGCATTTTCATTTCTGGTTTTGTGTTAATGTGTCATTTGCTTGTTGATGGATATTGCAATATTGCTAGTGGTTTGCTCTACAACAATGATGAGGAGACGAAGTTGATTGTAGTATGAGATTGAGTTTTTCATAGCAGTTATGAATAACAAAACTTTTCAAGGAGCTTAATGACTTTAATCAAATTTATAGCAATAGAACTTGAAGCTACCATTACATGTTGTTTTTATTTATTTGTTCAGTAATAATTTAATAACTGCTTGTAATTCACACTTAGCAGGTATCCAATTAAAAATAGCGGATTTGAGAAAGGTTGTGTATTGATTGGTATGGCCTATGTATTTCTATCTTGCAGCTCTCTGTTCGAAATAGAAATTTAACTGTCAGTTTGCTATGAAGGAATCATGTGGAACTAGCACTTTTAATTTGTGAATATAGATGCATGTTTTGTGGTTTGTTGGGACATCAATCGACTGCATCGGCAGTATATATATATAGACAGCTATATACTTTATACTTTCTCCATCTTTTATGCTCACACTTCACGTGCAATTTCTCAATTGCTATTATTAACAAACGCTTATTGTATGGTAAACCATAGTTACGTAGAATCTTGTTAGGCTTGTCTTGGTATGTAGATTATTAATACAATAATACCTACTTTGCATGCCTTTTCTTGTGTATATAAAAGATATTTAGCACTGTATGCCGATAGCTCTCAGTGGTCCCAAGTATAAAAATTGGAGGAAATATGAGTTATTTTAGCTGCAAAACGTGAAATATGAACAAGAAATTTCTTTGGGCCACAAGTACTATGATCTTTCTTTGGGTATTGACATCTGTATTTAACAGTTAACCCTCCATCCCTGTCTTGCAGCCCTCTTCCATTGACATTAGGGACCCCTTCTCTCAAGGAAACCTTTCTTTGCAGCTTGTTTCTTTGAGTGCACCAATTGTTGGACTCTGTGTTCTAGGAGTCTGCGCCACCTGGAATAGTTCCTTTTTTGCTTCTGGAATATGACTGAGTGAGGATGATAGGAACCACAGATAGTTTTTGGAATGTTTCTCAATGCACTTTTTAGTAGTTTAATTTTCTTTTAGCTTAGCTGCGAAGTCCCTTTTTTTTTGTCTAGCCATCAATCAAACAAGAAATCATGTCTTCGAAGTTTGAAACCAATGGCTTCTTCTGGTTTTATCCTGATTCCTGACGATGGGACGTGTTATTGAATGTGACTTATCCCTCCGAAGTCTTAACTATGTTATATCCTGTCATCTACAAAGCAGTTTTAAGAAAGATTTAGTCATGTGTTGCTTACTTGATCACTTAAAGTAATACGGTCAACATGTAGCAGAGTGAAAGTCTTACCTTTGTGCTTAAATAAAGTATAGTTGGTTATTATAAAATGCCTTGTTTTATTAGTAATTGCACTGTTTGCCTGTTGTGATTTGATTTGTATTTCCTGCTTGAAAGAATTACCTTTGTGCTCAAAGTACAGTTGGCTATTGTAAAATGCCTTGGTTTTATTAGTAATTGCACTGTTCACCTTTTGTGATAGTATTTCCTACTTGAATGAACATGCCTGAGAATTTGTTTTTCTAGTTGTTTAGATTTGACTCCTTTCTGATTCCTTGTGGGCTGTACTAGTACGTGCAATTGAGTAAATGACGATTGTAATACCTTTTTTGAAGGTTTGCAAGCAGATCATACTATCCACATGGTACGTGGTTTTGCTGCGGCTGCTTCAAGTGCTCCATCTGCAACTACTGCTGCTTCTGATACTGCCCCTGCCTCTGCGCCTGCTGCTGCACCTGCTACTACTACCACAGAAACTGGGGGCTTAGGAGTTGCTGGTCTTGGGGGATCGCTATTTTCTGGTCTTGGTGGTYTAGGTGGGAATGGTGGTTCTGGTTTACTAGGAGCTGGACTTCCAGATTTTGAACAAATGCAGCAGCAACTGACCCAGAACCCAAATATGATGAGAGAAATCATGAACATGCCTGCCATTCAGAGTCTTATGAATAATCCAGACCTTATGCGAAACTTGATTATGAGCAATCCTCAGATGCGTGACATCATTGATCGTAATCCAGAGCTTGCCCATATATTGAATGACCCTAGTATTCTCAGGCAAACCCTAGAAACTGCAAGAAATCCTGAGCTCATGCGTGAGATGATGAGGAATACTGACCGAGCTATGAGCAACATTGAATCCTCTCCTGAAGGTTTTAACATGCTCAGGCGCATGTACGAGAATGTGCAGGAGCCATTTCTGAATGCCACCACAATGGCTGGGGAAGGAGGAAATAATTTGGGTTCAAACCCATTTGCTTCTCTATTGGGGAATCAAGGTGCTGCTGGTGGACAACAGAGAGATGGTTCTCAGAATCCATCAACTACTGAATCTGAATCTGGAGCTCCAAATACTAACCCACTTCCGAACCCCTGGAACAGTGCTGGAGGTGAGATCATATATATTTCTTTTCCTCTGGTTTGGTTCATTATTTCTCGTACTTGTATAGTTGTATATAGTATTTCAGGATCCTCTTTTTCTAATTTTTGTCTACCTCTGTTTTTTTTTTTTTTTTTTTTTTTTTTTTACCTATTTCTGGTATAAATATTTTGTTTCATGACTTTCATCCATGGAAAGAATTCAGTATATCTGTAAACCGTTACAAATAAAAAAGGGCAGGATTTATTTTATTTTCCTGGCAAGTACACAGGCTACTATGTTTTCAGTTTTAAGGATCCGTCAAAGTAATTAGAGATTTACATTCCTACTCAATAGATCTGGTATTGTGTTTGTTAGTATTACTATGATTCACATTTAGATATAGACTACTGTGGTTATATTTCATATTTCCATCTAGCTACACAACATAGATGGATTTTGTCAATGTTTTCAACGCTGTCCTTTTCTGTATAAATATTTTTTTATTGCCAAGTTTTGTTGCRAACATGACAATGAAGTTATGTTCTGAAAGATTGTATTTCATACAATTTAATCATGGCTTGGTGATACCATAAACCATTATATTTTGGGTGAATTGCAAGTTTTTCTAGACATGTGTAATAGTTGATCCGCTTGACGGGGGGGGGGGGGGGGGGGGGGGGGGGGGGGGGGGGGGGTGGGGGGGGGGGGGGGGGTTTATCATCAAGTACTTTTAATTCAGTTCTTTTTCTGTAAATTGCATTGTTGATTCTGAATTTTCAATCTACTATTTTTATGTCTAATTTTTCAGGTGGTACCCAGGCAAACATGCTCCTAGGTCAACCCCTCTGCGATACAAGGACTCTCCTGTTTAGGTGGCTTTAAGTAACCTACCTGAGTTGGATCGCAATGTTTGGTGGTGGACTTCCAGATCATCAACGATGGAATCAGATATGAAAATCCGGCTATCTCACAGATGATGCAAAGCATGCTATCAAACCCACAATATATGAATCAGGTAATTGATCGAGGATGATTTTGTTGGTTACCACATTTAATCAGATTCCTTACTTAATATTAGTTGAGTTCAGATCCTTAATATGAGTCCACAGTTGCGTGCTATGACTGATTCAAAACCCTCAACTGTCGCGATAATGAATGCAAAATCCTGATGTTCTTTGTCAGTTGGCCAATCTGAGATGATGCAGGTATAGTTTGGAGTGGTTTGGTTGCTTCTGTTATTGTCTAAGACTCTCAAAGTCTATGAAGCTTCTGTACTAAACAAAAAAAAAAGTTTCAAATTTAGTGACAGGAATTAATACTTGGTTTTATTTCACAAGGTTGCATCCCCCTCCCGGTTTGAACTACCTCTATTGATGATTCACACCAAAACTCTTACTTGACTCAGCGCCTCACTCTGGTGTTTATTTTTCTGTGTTGGTTTCACTCAACTGTGAACACCATTATAAGATTTAATGACCATGGCTGATGGCCTCACTCCTTACATGGAAATATAGTGAACACACCATCTTTCTGTACCTTGTTGCTGCTATTGAACACCCCTGCGTATTGATTTTCTTACTTCCTGGTTGCCCTCCCCATGAAACCTTCTCAAAATCACCTCGTCATCTCTACCTGCCAGAGTAGTGGCATTTGTGCAACCAAACCACCAGGTTTACTTATTTCAACTGCCCTACATAATCTACTATAACATATATTCAGAGAGAGAGGAGAGAGTGAGAGAAGATTTACCTCTGAAATGACAGCATGATTAGAAGATGAATTACCAGGAGTGACTTGTAGGAGAGGAATCATGATCTGGTGATCCTTCAATCCTCCGATGGCCGATGATGGGCTGTGTGAGCTCAGTCAAAGCCGGTTTAGTTCAGCTTGCTGTCTGAGCATGTTGATTGGTGATGTGAACCTCGTGGAGTGTCAAGTTGATGCTGGTGTTCTATTGTGTTGGTTGTCTGAACAGTGGGCTTTTGGGTTTGGACAAGGCGACATTAGGCAGGCTTTTTATATGGTGGTGTTCATTGCTTGGATGGAGATACGACGGTTAGCAGTAGATCAATGAATTAGGCCTACTTTATTTTGCGCTCTAATTAGTACGTTTTCTATGCATGCTACAGTCAAAAGCCACAAATATGACCTCTGTTGAATTTTAGTTTCTCACCGTTTGGTTCAATTTTCTGTCTTAATGGATTATAAACACCCTTGTTCATCTGCATTCTTCAGCCCCAAGTCATAGTTCCTTTAATTTATGAATTCTATCATGCCTCAGTAATGATAGTTTGAATTATGTTTGTTTTTCTGTTATGCCAGCAATGCTAAGCCATGCAGCAATCATTCTATCTGGCCAATGAACCGTCCCCAGTCAAACCAGTAAGTTGACCATTTATCACTTTGGACTCGCTGAAAGTGATTTTCCATATTCTCAAAAAATTATTCATATTATTTAACTCTAGAATCTTTGTCTATAAAAGTTGACAGGACATAACCATTCATTCAGGATTTTGATGTGCATCCTGAGTCTTTTCCCAGAGCCATCACTACGTCCAACGCATGTCAGATTTTTAGGTTATATCCTGCTTTCTATTAGTTCCGCATTGCTTGGGAAAGAACCCGATATAAAGACAGCTATAATCTTCTCATTTTTTTAGTTATCTAGTTTGTAGGTTTTGAATGATCGATTGTTTCAGCCACTCTGTTTTCATATTTTGTGGCTTCAACAATGACCCCCTGTCTTGATCTTTCCCCTTGTCTCTTTAACTTGTGTCAAAATTATTTTTGGAAGGACAAGAACTGAAATTGCTGTCTCAACTCATATATTGTTTACAAAGTTTTCTTGTTGTATATAAGACTCAATTGGATTGTTTATGTAAATTTTAACAAACTGCCGAGAATGTCAAGTTCCGTCTCTATTCATCGTTATGTCCTTTTTCAATAAGGAGACGGGGTGAATGGGTTTTAACATTAATGGAAATTTCCAGTATCTACTACTTTTTTCCTTGCTTTGCCCGTTTGTTTTTTTTCATCACAAGAGACAATCACCGAATGCTGGTGCCCTGCAAGGTAATGGGTTATAATGATAATATGATATATATCTTGGTGTGTTTGTGGTCTGACGTAAAACTCCTTGCAAATTGTATAGTAAGTGCAAACAATATGGGGTACTCGATATGTTAATCACATGTTGGTGTCTTGGAGCCGGAGTTTACCACAGCCAGAGAATCTAAATGGTGTGGTTCTCATTTCTATGCCTTTTTTTCATATTAAGTATGGGATATTAGTGCGAGCTTGCTGACAGAGAAAATCTTCTTGCAGTGCCAGAAGAGCTTTATGCAACTCAATTAACACTGCTTCAAAAAATGGGTTTTTTTCGATTCCACAAGAGAATATACAGGGCCTGCAGCAACTCGTGGTAATGTCAACGCGCAGTTGAGTCGACTTTTGTAATATGGGTCATAATATTTTGAAATGGATTCCCTTTGAACCAGTTTACCGAGGACAGTCTTTTTGAATTCGTAAGATGTACACACCGGAATTAGCGTCCTAAAGATGAAAGCACAAGCTCAGATGCGGATGATTGTAGTTTTGAGCCGTGAATAAGCAAAGAAAGTACGCAATGATAGAGTTGTGACTCTGGATCTAGGCCTCGTATCCTTCCCAGCATTAATCCTCAAACTTTCTGCCCTTCTCTTCTCCACCAACCACATCTTAGACCTGTGTATCAACACAATTTTTAAATTGTCCTCGTGAAATGTTTGATTTGATTCTTGTCTAGCTATGTCTTTCAATAATAAATCAGGAACGCATTTCAACACCTCTGGTTCATAAATTGTGAAACAAAATCCAGGGACCCGTTTTTTTTGCTGAGAAAACAGCATAAACCCTTTGAGAGTATATGACTGTCAACATCTTGTTAATGACAACTAAATCTCTCGTGATACTGAAATGGTTTTTTTCTTAAAAAAGTTCCCCTTGGGTTTTTTTTTAGTGTCCTGAGTTGCTCCCCAATGGTCGTTTTTTACTCATACTCCGCCCCAAAAATCAGAAATGAAACCATGTCACCTGATTAAAAAATTTTCCCTTCAAAAATCATTTTTAAATTTTTTTTGTAAATTTTCAACATACAATATGAATGAATATAAATATTTTGTTTTCTACTTTCGTATATTGTACTATGTACAAGCTAATAACTACGGATACATAACTCTCTTCCGTTTTTACTTGTTACACCCTCTATATTGGGTAGGTTTTGAATAGATGTTACGCTTTTTTTCTTTCCTATAAAGTATACTTTTTTAAATGTTAATTTAATAAATTCCTTATTTTAAAAATTAAAACCTATACTAAAACTACCTAACTCAAATTAAATTCACATTCCAACCCTAATTAAATCCCAACCACCAAGAATGTTAACCACCTGAGTTGCGCAACCACTATCTCCACTCATAACACATCATGCTGCACCTCTACCACCAAGATCGCACACCACCCAACCATCACGAGATTGCAGCCAAAACTCGATCAGCAGCGACCTAGCCACCTACTCAACCAACACATAGCAACCCAATTTCTTCCCGTTTCGATCGTCGTTTCGTGAGAAATAGGAATTCCTGTCAACGTTCATCTTCTATTTATTTCCTTTTATGGCTAAGTTGGCGCTGAGAGTTATTTATGCACGAGGGTCATTTTTCAGTTTTTGTTTATGTAATTCAATTCATTTATGGCGAGAGTGTGGGCGCGTTGGTGGTGGTAGGGTTGGCAAGGATGGTAGTTTCGGTGTCGAGCATGGGTTGGTGTTGGCAGGGGTTAATCTTAGTGGTAATAAGTATTACTCCACTAAGTTAGTATACATAAATTGTATCGATATTACTTTAATCGTACCTTGAAACAATCAAATATTTCACACGATGACACGGACAACACCACACATCAGGCCGTGATTCGACGTTAAATACCACAATATATTTAGGCGCAAATATTGCCTCCACAATCTTTGTGGAAGGTTTACCTGAATTTTCATTGGATACAACAACAAATTAAACCCATACCTTTCACTTACAATAAGTTACATTGCAATTTACCTCCTTAACTTTATATGGCAATTAAAAATCTGTACGATATTATAAGAATTTTCATTATAAATGTTATTAAAATAATGAATAATCGTATTGAGAAAAATTAGATGTTATATTCTAAACGTTTTTTGTATGTATTTTATTTAGAGTACTCCAGCATGTTTATATAATTTGGTAATTTTAAAAATATTTTTGCTCAAGTTTTTATTGTTTGGTTTTGATTGCACATATAAAAATATTTTGGGACTGATTCGCACAAGTAAAAGTTATGGGGTTACTTTGTACAATTAGACAAAGTCGTTAAGTGAATTTGCTACTTATGCCATTTATTCATTTAATTCGGCCATAGTTTTTTTGGTCGAACAATAACAAGTACTCCCTACGATTGCATATTTTTATTTCTTTTTAAGGCCATCCTCATTTTTTTCAAAATCAACATCTTCCTTATTCACTTTTCCACTCACATTATACTCGTAAAACATATTCTAAATCTTTTCCCAAGTAGTAAATGTAGTAAAATAACAAGACAAAATTAACGAGCGGCCCCCGAATTAATAAGATAAAAAAAATTAAAAATAACAATTACTCATTGATCGGATTGGCATGTATCCAAATTTATACTCTCAGTTTTTTTTTAGTTGTTCCCTTTTTTTAGATTGTTTTCATAGGTGTGGCTAAAACCATTAAAATAAACTTTTTTTACTTTTACTTACTTTATTACCATTTTCTAAAATCAATTTTCATCATTTATTCCAAAATTATTTTTACCAAAAATTTTATTCACGACATTCACCTTTTACTTAACTTATTTACCTAATTACTTTACTCAGATTTCAAATTCAATCAACTGAAACATGTGCCTGCCAAATTTATCGATGAAACATTAAAAAAATCGAAAAATACTATATTTTAAAAATGTATTAGTTTCTTGTCTAACTGTTGCGGTCTCGACAGCATGCTTAGCAATATCAATTTAAAAATGGGGGAGTAGTTAATATTAGTCTTTGCAATTAATAAACTAAGTCGTTTTTAAGATCGATTTTTCAACAATCTGTTTTCTTTTCTCTGAAGACAACCCTCATTTTCTCCTCGCATCAAAGTCTTCCTTCTCGGTTGTCCTGTCTTCTTTCAATGATTGTCAAAGGCTTCACATGCTTATATATCTCTCTTCTCTTCCTATCTTTTCTATTTTGGGAAATATATCTCGCATTCATTTTCATTTCTCTTGTTTGCTTGATTTTAATGGGTTTTCTCATTTTTCTCTTCTTTAGCTTAAAAGGTTGGATTTTATTGCAGCGTTACTTAGGTTTGTAAGAGACAATTTTCTTGGCATATTTGGCAAAATTTAACTGTTTATCAATTCTTTTTTGGCAAAATGGTTGAGATGGGTTAGAGGGTGTTCAATTATCATGCTTTCATTGTGACTTCTATTAATGTTAGAAAGCGGGATTAATCTGTAAAACTGTAGTTTTTCGATATTAAGGTTAGCCTTGCTGTTGTTATGAGCTAAACCAAGCTATAATTTCTTGTTTGTGCTATTTACATACGTTAAATTGTGACTTGCATTACAGGTTTTTGAAAGAGCAATCTAAAGGGGTTATAGTAGTTTGTTTCATTTTGAAGAGTTGTAATCCTTTGGTATAGAAATTAAGTGAATTGCGTGAAATGTTGTGTGGATCGCCGACCATAAAGTCTAGCTTATCGGCTTGTGGCTTGAGGAATGTTATGTCTTGCTGTGCCATATGGGTTTTTGTGGAGGGATGAGGTCTTCAATCTCCAAATGATGAATTAGTGAAGCCTTAGGATTGAATTCTTTGTGATAAATTTAGCTGTCTTTTATAGAGCTACATTGTAGGAATGAGCAGCTGGCCTCTTAGGCTTTAATACTCTTAAATTTATACCCTCCTGTTTTTTAGATGTTCCATATGTTTTGGCACGGATTCTAGAGTGCTTGAGTTAATAATAGTTGAGTAAGTTAGCGTAAAAAGAGTAATGTAAATAAATTTTTGGGTCAAAGTAATTAGGGTGAAAGATTGGGTAAAGTTGAAAGTTGACTTTAGAAAGGGTAATTCATTAATGTTAGAGTTAATAAAGTTGGTAAAATGTGAAAAATTTATTTTAGATTGTTTGGAACAACTATTAAAAACATCTTCAATAGGAAACTGAACAAACTAAAAAAAACGGAGGGGGTAGTACATGATGTTTCATATTGAAATTGGGAGACACAGAAAACAAATTTTTAAGAGATGCAGTCTATACGATGAAGTTGACTCTGGAGTTAAGTGTGAATGCGGAGCAAATTATTTGAGTCTTTGTGGTTGTCTTTTCTCATTAATCGATTATAGTGCAGCCTTAGGAAATTTTGCGGCTTAAATAACGTCACGATTACAAGAAGAAAGAGAAAAGTCAGCTTCGGAGGGCTGGAAATGTTAGAGATGAGGAAATGCCGTTTAACTAGAACTCTGTATAAAATCTGACATAATATAATTTATGCTATATTGAATATTATTATACTTTTTTGTGCATGTTGAGGGTTAAAGATGATCCAGATCAACCTTTAGCACATAATTTTACCTTTCTGGCTGGTATTCTTTTTCATCCACCTGATAAAAGTGAAGCTTTTTGATTTAGAGAGGTAAATGTGGATTATACTACCTTGCTTGACCAGATAAGCTTTGTTTCATACGTTAAACATTGCTTGCAGCAATTTGTTCAGATGAGTGATAACATGACTCCTAAGTGTTTCAATTGATCGCGAGCATGCTGGTCTTCCCACCTATATTTTCCTCATCATCCCCATGATCGAGAACCTCATTCCTCTTGCAATCCAATTGCTTCTATTTTTAAAATTCCTTTTTAATCTAGTCTTTCGGTCTCCTCTACCTCATTTGAGATCTCCTTGATCTCAACTCTTGTATCGGTGCTCTTGAGGTTTCATCTTACCATGTCCAAACCAACAAGATGATTTTCCCTTAGTTAAGTCTTTCACTTAAGCTAAATCTCTGGTTTCAAACAACTTTCAAATATTTAGTTACAAAGGAGGCTACCCTTTGGCTGGATGACATGAAGTTTAGTGGAAGTCTTTCATAATATATGGTCACGCCTCCAATTGCCATTTCCTGTTATCGGGAGAAAGTCCCCTTTCCTATGATGGCCAACTAGAAATCTTGGGACTACTCTCTTGCGGATAACAGAATGTTATATGTTTGAAGATCCTGATTTTTTCTTTAAGCATGGCAGCATAGTAGTTATAAAAACTGATATTGTTCTATTCTCTTGTTTACGATAAATAACAACCACTTCACCTTTCAGGCTTGTTATATTTGGTGTTGTGTTGCTTGTGAACCCCTTTCCATGAGTWATATTACCTGAAATGGAACATCAAGAAGTTGATTCCAAAGTTAGTGAGTTAGCATCAAAAACTAGTGAAGCAGGCCTGTCTGGCGAGGATAAACAACCCCCTGTGCCATTAAAGAAGACACCGCTCAGAGAGCTTCGAAGTGAAAATAATATTTTACCACCAAAGGGCTCTATTGATTCTGTTGTTCAGAAGGAAGTAGTCACCGCAGAGCCTGCAAAGGTGTCAGGTGCCAAGCGGCCTTCTCCTGATTCTCCAATGAGTCCTCCCCAGCAATCTTCTAGTAATAGTGGTGCAAATGGTCATCTTGTTTATGTTCGACGGAAATCTGAAGCTGAGACCGGTAAAAACTGTAACAATGAGGCTTTGACTGACAATGCTAATTCYCCCTCTCCAAGTCGGCAGCATGTCCATCAAGAAGATGGCCTTCGACCAAAGTCTTTGATTAGCGAGTCCCAGATGCAACCTCTCCCTGCATATGCACCGATACCTGGTTCTGTTGTGACTATTCCTCCTGGGAAACCTTCGATTCCCGTTGCTATTGGGAATTGCAATGCCAAAACGCCTTGTGTAGATCCTAACCCTCAGGCAGTTCCATCTGTTTCCAATTCACCAACTGAAGCAAGAGGCAAGAAGCAAAATTGGGAGGACAGATATATTCAGCTGCAGATGTACCTAAAGACCTTAGACCAATCAAATCTGGATGATCATCTTCAATGTATGCTCAATTAGCGAATCTTTTTTCACAATTTTTATTTCTATAAGTAGGTTGTCATTTGTTAACTGGTTTAATGAGAGAATAATTTTATCAGCACTTTCACAAATGTGAAACGGTGAATTTATATCTAATAAGGAAATATTWTAAAAATTGAGAAGAAAACCTGTCGGGGATGTGTTCTCTCCCATCTCTTATCAGAAATCAAATATATTAGCAAGAATTATCTGAACTAGCTAAAATATGAATRGAAGGATTAAGAGTAGTCTTGTAGTTTATACTTAGTTACCATCTTGTTGTTGAGATGTGTGTGTACCTGAGTTAAACTTATCTTGCTCCTGTTTTAACTTGTCGCTGGTCTCTCAACCTACACCACATAGCAAACCCAATTTCTTCCGATTTCGATTGTCGTTCGTGAGAAATAGGAATTCGACTTCAAGTTTCATTTCTATTTTATTTTCCTTTTATGCTAGGGTTTGGCGCTGAGATGTTAATTTATGACGAGGTTTCATTTTTCAGTTTTTGTTATTGATTTCAATTTCAATTTATGGCGAGAGTGGTGGCAGCGTTGGTTGGTGAGGTAGGTTGTGGCATGGATTGGTAGTTGTCGGTGGTCGTAGCATGTTTGGGTTGTCACGGTGGTTTGGAGATCTTAGTTTGGTAATAAGTATTACTCCATAATTAGTATACATAGGAAATTGTATTCCGATATTAATAATCGTACTTGAAACATCATAATATTCACACGATGACACGGACATGCCCGTGATTACGACTCGTTTTACAAATATATTTAGGGCAAATATTGCCTCCACAAGGCTTGTGAAGGTTTACCTGAATTTTCATTGGATAATACAACAAATTAACCCCATGACTTCACTTACATAGTTACATGTGAATTTACCTCCTTAACTATATGGGTGCATTAAAATCAGTACAATATTTATAATGAATTTTCATTATAAATGTTATAAAAGTATGATAAGTATTATGAGAAAATAATTAGATGTTATATTAACGTTTTTTGTATGTATTTTTATTAGAGTACTCCACATGTTTATATAATTGGTAATTTTAAAAATATTTTGCTCAATTTTTATGTATTGGTTTTGATTGCACATTATAAAATATTTTGGGACTGATTTGCTACAAGTAAAAGTATAGGGTTACTTTGTACAATTAGACAAAGTGTTAGAGTGAATTTGCTACTTATGCCAATTTTCATTTAATTCGGCACTATAGTTTTTTTGGTCGTAACAATTAACAAAGTACCCTACGATTTGCATTATGTTTTATTTCTTTTTAGGACAATCTCTCATTTTTTTAAAATCACATCTTCCCTTATTCCACTTTTCCACTACATTACTACTTCGTAAAACATTATTCTTAATCTTCCCAAGTAGTAAATGTATGTAATATAAAGACAAAAATTAACGAGCGGCCCCGGACATTAGATAAAAGAACTTAAAAGTAGAAATATTAAATAAATATAAACATAAATTACATTCATGTGCGAGATTTTGGCATGTATTCCAAAATTTTATACTCTCCAGTTTTTTTTTAGTTGTTCCACTTTTTTTAGATGTTTTCAATTAGGTGTGTAAACCATTTAAAAATAACTTTTTTACTTTTTACTTACTTTATTTACTCATTTTCTAAAATCAATTTTCATCATTTTATCCAAATTATTTTTTTCAAAAAATTTTATTCACACATTCACTCTTTTACTTAACTTATTTTACCTAAATACTCAGTATTTTTTATCAGATTCAATCAACTGAAAACACTGTGCCTGCCAAATTATTATGAATATAATAAAATCGAAAAAATACTATATTTAAAAAATGTATTTAGTTCTTGTCTAACGGTTTGCGTTCGACAGCATCGCTTAGCAATATCAATATTAAAAATGGGGAGTAGTTAATTTATCTTTGCAATTAATAAACTCAGTCGTTTTTAGATTCGATTATTCAACCCATCTTGGTTTTCTTTTCTCTTGAACAACCCTCATTTTTCTCGCACTCAAAGTCTTTCCTTCTCGGTGTCTGTACTTCTTCTCAATGATTGCAAAGGGCTTCCAATGCTTAGGTATATCTCTCTTCTCTTCCCTTTTCTTTTCTATTTTGGAAATATATCTTCGCATTCATTTACATTTCCTTTGTTATGCTCTTGATTTTAATGGGTTTCTCTCATTTTCTTACTTCTTAGCTTAAAAGGTTGGATTTTATTGCAGCGTTACTTAGGTTTGGTAAGGTAGACATTTTCTTGGCAGATTTGGCAAAATTTAACTGTTTATCATTCTTTTTTGGCAAATGGTTGAGAGGGGTTAGAGGGTGTTCAATTATCTGCTTCAATTTGACTTCTATTAATGTTTAGAAGCGGGATTAATCTGTGAAAACTGTAGTTTTTCGATATTAGGTTTACCCTTCTGTTGTATTTGAGCTTAAACCAAGCTTAATTTTCTGTTTTGTGCTATTTACTACGTTAAGTTGTGGACTTGCATTACCAGGTTCTTGAAAGAGAATCTAGGGGTTATAGTAGTTTGTTTCATGTTGAAGATTGTATCCTTTTGGTATAGAATTAAGTGAATTGCGTGAATGTGTTTGGATCGCCGACATAAAGTCTTAGCTTTATCGTGTGCTTGAGGAAGTGTTATGTCATTGTGTGCCATAATGGGGTTTTATGGGAGGGATGAAGGTCTTCAATCTCCAAATAGAATGATTTAGTGAAGCTTAGGAGTTGATATCTTTTGTGATAAATTTATGCTGTCATTATTATATGAGCTACATTTTAGGAATGAGCAGCTGCCCTTAGGCTCTTACATACTCTTAAATTTATACTCCCTCCGTTTTTTAGATGTTCATATAGTTTTGGCAGGTAATTTAAGAGTTGATTGAGTTGATAAAATAGTTGAGTAAGTTAGGTAAAAGAGTAATGTAAATGAAAATTTTGGGTAAAAGAATTTTGGGTGAAAAGATTGGGTAAAGTATGAAGTTGACTTTAGAAAGGGGTAATTCATTAATGTTAGAGTTAATAAAGTTGGTAAAATGTGAAAAAATTATTTTAGATTGGTTGGAACAACTATTTAAAACATCTCAAAATGGAAACTGGAACAACTAAAAAAACGGAGGGGGTAGTACATGATAGTTTCATATTGAAATTGGAGAACACAGAAAAACAAAATTTTAAGAGATGCAGTCTATACGAATGAAGTTGACTCTGGAGTTAAGTGTGAATGCGGAGCAAATTATTTGAGTCTTTGTGGTTGTCTTTTCTCATTATGATTATAGTGCAGCCTTAGGAAATTTTCTGCTGCTTAAGATACGTCAACGATTACAAGAAGAAAGAGAAAAGTCAGACTTCGGAAGGCGGGGAAGATGTTAGAGATGAGGATAATGCCGTTAAACTTAGAACTCTGTATAAATCTACAAATATAATTTATGCTATATTTGATATTTATTTCTTTTTGTGCATGTTTGAGGGTGTAAAGATGATCCAGATCAACCTTTAGCCACATAATTTACCTTTTCTGGCTGGTATTCTTTTTCTCCACTGATAGAAAGCTGAAGCCTTTTTGATTTAGAGGGTAAAATGTGGATTATACTACCTGCTTGACAGATAATGCTTTGGTCTTCATACGTTATACATTGCTTGGCAGCAAGTTTGTTCAGATTGAGTTGATAACATGACTCCTAAGTGTTTCAATTGATCGAAGCATGTGGTCTTCCACCTATATTTTCCTCATTCACCCCCATGATCGAGAACCTCATCTCTTGCAAATCCAATGCTTCATATTTTTTAAATTCCTTTTTAATCTAGTCATTTCGTCTCCCTCTACCTCATTTGAGATCTCCTTGATCTCAACTCTTGGTATCGGTGCTCCTTGAGGTTTCCATCTTACATGTCCAAACAACATAGAGTGATTTTCCCTTAGTTAAGTCTTTCACTTAAGCTAAATCTCTGGTTTCAACAACTTTCAAATATTTTAGTTACAAAGGGGCTACCCTTTGGCTGGATGACATGAAGTTTAGTGAAGTCTTTCAATAATATTATGTCACGCCTCCAAATTGCCATTTCCTGTTATCGGGAGAAGTTCCTTTCTATGATGGCCAACTAGAAATATTGCTACTTCTTCTTGCGGAGTACAGAAGTGTTAATATGTTTTGAGATCCTGATTTTTTTCTTTAGCATGGCATGCATAGTATTATCACAAAATGCAGGTAATGGGTTTATAATGATAAATTATGATATGATATCTTGGGGCTGTGTGTGTGTGGTCTGAGTAAACTTCCTGCAAATTGTAGGTAATGCAAACAATATGGGACTCGATATGTTGATGAATATGTTTGGTGGTCTTGGAGCCGGAGGTTTGACCACACCAGAGAATCCTAATGGTGTGGTTCTCTTTTCTTATGCCTATTTTTTTCATATTAAGTATTGGGTATTAGTGTCGACTTCTTGCTGACAGAGAAAATCTTTCTGTGCAGTGCCTCCAGAAGAGCTTTATGCAACTCAATTAACACAGCTTCAAGAAATGGGTTTTTTCGATGCACAAGAGAATATAAGGGCTCTGCAAGCAACTCGTGGTAATGTCAACGCTGCAGTTGAGCGACTTTTGGGTAATATGGGTCAGTAATATTTTGAAGGATTCCCCTTTTGAAACCAGTTTAYCGAGGACAGTCTTTTGTGAATTTCGTAAGATTGGTACACACCGGAATTAGCGTCTCTAAAGATGGAAAGCACAAGCTCAGATGCGGAGATTGTAGTTTTGAGCGTGTGAATAAGCAAATGAAAGTACGCAATTGTGATAGAGTTGTGACTTCTGGATATAGGCTCGTATCTCGCTCCCAGCATTAGATCCTTCACTTTCTGCCCCTTCTTCTCTCCACCACCACATCCTTAGACTTGTGTACATACACAATTTTAATTGTTTCCGTGGAATGTTTGATTTGATTCTTGTCTAGTATTGTCCCTTTCAATACATATAACCAGGACCCAGTTTTCAGACACCTCTGGTTCATTAAATTGTGAACATAATCCAGGGAGCCCGTTTTTTTTTGCTGAGAAGAAACAGCATCAAACCTTTGGGTAGTTATATGATTGTTTCAACATCTTGTTTAATGAGCAACTAATCTGCTTCGTATATGAAATGGTTCTTCTTAGGTCTGGTTTTAGTGTTCCCTGGAGTTGCTCCCCAATGGTGTTTTTAMATCATACTCCGCCCCAAAAATCAGAATGAAACATGTCACTCTGATTAAAAATTTTCCCTTCAAAAATCATTTTTAATTTTTTTTTGTAAATTTTTCACATAAATATGAATGAATAGTAAATATTTTGTTTTCTACTTCGTATATTGTACTATGTACAAGCTTAAATAACTACGGAGTACATACTTCTTCCGTTTTTTTACTTGTTACACCCTCTATATTGGGTATGTTTTGAATTAGATGTTACGTTTTTTTTCTTTCCTAATAAAGTAACTTTTTAAATGTTAATTTACATAAATATCCTTACTTTAAAAATTAAACCTAACTAAAACGTTACCTAATCAAATTAATCAACATTCCAACCCTAATTAATATCCCAACCACCAAGAATGTTACAACCACCTTGGCGCAACCACTCATAACCACTCATAAACACATCAATGTGCTGCAACCTCTACACCAACGCATCGCAACCACCCAACCATCGAGATTGCACCCAAAACTCGATCATGCAGCGACCTAGCCACCTACTCAACCTACACCACATAGCAAACCCAATTTCTTCCCGATTTCGATTCGTCGTTCGTGAGAAATAGGAATTCGACTTCAAGTTTCATTTCTATTTTATTTCCTTTTATGGCTAGGGTTTGGCGCTGAGATGTTAATTTATGACGAGGTTTCATTTTTCAGTTTTTGTTATTGATTTCAATTTCAATTTATGCGCGAGAGTGGTGGCAGCGTTGGTGGTGAGGTAGGTTGTGGCATGATTGGTAGTTGTCGGTGGTCGTAGCATGTTTGGTGTTGTCACGGTGGTTTGGAGATCTTAGTTTGGTAATAAGTATTACTCCATAATTAGTATACATTAGGAAATTGTATTCCGATATTAATAATCGTACTTGAAACATCATAATATTCACACGATGACACGACATGCCGTGATTACGACTCGTTTTACAAATATATTTAGGGCAAATATTGCCTCCACAAGGCTTGTGAAGGTTTACCTGAATTTTCATTGGATAATACAACAAATTAACCCCATGACTTCACTTACATAGTTACATGTGAATTTACCTCCTTAACTTATATGGTGCAATTAAAATCAGTACAATATTTATAATGAATTTTCATTATAAATGTTATAAAAGTATGATAATGTATTATGAGAAAATAATTAGATGTTATATTCTAACGTTTTTTGTATGTATTTTTATTAGAGTACTCCACATGTTTATATAATTGGTAATTTTAAAAATATTTTGCTCAATTTTTATGTATTGGTTTTGATTGCACATTAAAAATATTTTGGGACTGATTTGCTACAAGTAAAAGTATAGGGTTACTTTGTACAATTAGACAAAGTGTTAGAGTGAATTTGCTACTTATGCCAATTTTCATTTAATTCGGCACTATAGTTTTTTTGGTTCGTAACAATTAACAAAGTACCCCTACGATTTGCATTATGTTTTATTTCTTTTTAGGACAATTCTCATTTTTTTAAAATCACACTTCCCTTATTCCACTTTTCCACTACATTATACTTCGTAAAACATTATTCTTTAATCTTTCCCAAGTAGTAAATGTATGTAATATAAAAAGACAAAAATTAACGAGCGACCCCGGACATTAGATAAAAGAACTAAAAGTAGAAATCATTAAATTAAATATAAACATAAATTACATTCATGATGCGAGATTTTGGCATGTATTCCAAAATTTATACTCTCCAGTTTTTTTAGTTGTTCCACTTTTTTTAGATGTTTTCAATTAGGTGTGCGTAAACCAATTTAAAAATAACTTTTTTACTTTTTACTTACTTTATTTACTCATTTTCTAAAATCAATTTTCATCATTTTATCCAAATTATTTTTTACAAAAAATTTTATTCACACATTCACTCTTTACTTAACTTATTTACCTAAATACTCAGCTATTTTTTATCATCAATCAACTGAAAACACTGTGCCTGCCAAATTATTATGAACATATAATAAAAATCGAAAAAATACTATATTTAAAAAATGTATTTAGTTCTTGTCTAACGGTTGCGTCGACAAGCATCGCTTAGCAATATCAATATTAAAAATGGGGAGGTAGTTAATTTATCTTTGCAATTAATAAACTCAGTCGTTTTTAGATTCGATTTATTCAACCCATCTTGGTTTTCTTTTCTCTTGAACAACCCTCAATTTTCTCGCACTCAAAAGTCTTTCCTTCTCGGTGTCTGTACTTCTCTCAATGATTGCAAAGGGCTTCAATGCTTAGGTATATCTCTCTTCTCTTCCTTTTCTTTTCTATTTTGGAAATATATCTTCGCATTCATTTTACATTTCCTTGTTATGCTTTGATTTTAATGGGTTTCTCTCATTTTCTTACTTCTTAGCTTAAAAGGTTGGATTTTATTGCAGCGTTACTTAGGTTTGTAAGGTAGACATTTTTCTTGGCAGATTTGGCAAATTTAACTGTTTATCATTCTTTTTTGGCAAAATGGTTGAGAGGGTTAGAGGGTGTTCAATTATCTGCTTCAATTTGACTTCTATTAATGTTTAGAAGCGGGATTAATCTGTGAAAACTGTAGTTTTTCGATATTAAGGTTTACCCTTCTGTTGTATTGAGCTTAAACCAAGCTTAATTTTCTGTTTTGTGCTATTTACTACGTTAAAGTTGTGGACTTGCATTACCAGGTTCTTGAAAGAGAATCTAGGGGTTATAGTAGTTGTTTCATTGTTGAAGATTGTATCCTTTTGGTATCAGAATTAAGTGAATTGCGTGAATGTTTGTTTGGATCGCCGACCATAAAGTCTTAGCTTTATCGCTTGTGCTTGGGGAAGTGTTATGTCATTGCTGTGCCATAATGGGGTTTATGGGAGGGATGAAGGTCTTCAATCTCCAAATAGAATGATTTAGTGAAGCTTAGGAGTTGATATCTTTTTGATAAATTTATGCTGTCATTATTATAGAGCTACATTTTAGGAAATGAGCAGCTGCCTCTTAGGCTCTTACATACTCTTAAATTTATACTCCCTCCGTTTTTTTAGATGTTCCATATAGTTTTGGCACGGTAATTTAAGAGTTGATTGAGTTGAATAAAATAGTTGAGTAAGTTAGGTAAAAGAGTAAATGTAAATGAAAATTTTGTGGTAAAAGAATTTTGGGTGAAAAGATTGGGTAAAGTAATGAAAGTTGACTTAGAAAGGGGTAATTCATTAATGTTAGAGTTAATAAAGTTGGTAAAAATGTGAAAAATTATTTTTAGATTGGTTGGAACAACTATTTAAAACATCTCAAAATGGAAACTGGAACAACTAAAAAAACGAGAGGGGTAGAGTACATGATAGTTTCATATTGAAATTGGAGAACACAGAAAAACAAAATTTTTAAGAGATGCAGTCTATACGAATGAAGTTGACTCTGGAGTTAAGTGTGAATGCGGAGCAAATTATTTGAGTCTTTTGTGGTTGTCTTTTCTCATTATGATTATAGTGCAGCCTTAGGAAATTTTTGCGTGCTTAAGATACGTCAACGATTACAAGAAGAAAGAGAAAAGTCAGACTTCGGAAGGGCGTGGAAGATGTTAGAGATGAGGATAATGCCGTTAAACTTAGAACTCTGTTATAAATCTGACAAATAATAAATTTTATGCTATATTTGATATTATTTCTTTTTTGTGCATTTTGAGGGTGTAAAGATGATCCAGATCAACCTTTTAGCACATAATTTACCTTTTCTGGCTGGTATTTCTTTTTCTCCACTGATAGAAAGCTGAAGCCTTTTTGATTATAGAGGGGTAAAATGTGGATTATACTACCTGCTTGACAGATAATGCTTTGGTCTTCATACCGTTATACATTGCTTGGCAGCAAGTTTGTTCAGATTGAGTTGATAACATGACTCCTAAGTGTTTCAATTGATCGAAGGCATGTGGTCTTCCACTATATTTCCTCATTTCATCCCCATGATCGAGAAACCTCATCTCCTTGCAAATCAATTGCTTCATATTTTTAAATCCTTTTTAATCTAGTCATTTTCGGTCTCCCTCTACTCATTTGAGATCTCCTTGATCTCAACTCTTGGTATCGGTGCTCCTTGAGGTTTCCATCTTAATGTCCAAACCAACATAGATGATTTTCCTTAGTTAAGTCGTTTCACTTAAGCTAAATCTCTGGTTTCAACAACTTTCAAATATTTTAGTTACAAAGGAGGCTACCCTTTGGCTGGATGACATGAAGTTTAGTGCAAGTCTTTCAATAATATTATGGTCACGCCTCCAAATTGCCATTTCCTGTTATCGGGAGAAGTTTCCTTTCCTATGATGGCCAAACTAGAAATATTGGGCTACTTCTTCTTTGCGGAGTACAGCAAGTGTTAATATGTTTTGAAGATCCTGATTTTTTTTCTTTAAGCATGGCATGCATAGTAGTTATCACAAACTTGATTATTGTTCTATTCAGTCTGTTTACATGAAATAACAACCACTTCACCTTTCAGGCTTGTTATATTTGGTGTTGTGTTGCTTGTGAACCCTTCCATGAGTTATATTACTGAAATGGAACATCAGAAGTTGATTCCAAAGTTAGTGAGTTAGCATCAAAAACTAGTGAAGCAGGCCTGTCTGGCGAGGATAACAACCCCCTGTGCCATTAAGAAGACACCGCTCAGAGAGCTTCGAAGTGAAAATAATATTTTACACAAAGGGCTCTATTGATTCTGTTGTTCAGAAGGAAGTAGTCACCGCAGAGCCTGCAAAGGTGTCAGGTGCAAGCGGCCTTCTCCTGATTCTCCCAATGAGTTCCCCCCAGCAATCTTCTAGTAATAGTGGTGCAAATGGTCATCTGTTTATGTTCGACCGGAAATCTGAAGTGAGACCGGTAAAAACTGTAACAATGAGGCTTTGACTGACAATGCTAATTTCCCCTCAAGTCGGCAGCATGTCCATCAAGAGATGGCCTTCGACAAAGTCTTTTGATTAGCGAGTCCCAGATGCAAACCTCTCCCTGCATATGCACCGATACTGGTCTGTTGTGACTATTCCTCCTGGGAAACCTTCGATTCCCGTTGCTATTGGGAATTGCAATGCCAAACGCCTTGTGTAGATCTAACCCTCAGGCAGTTCCATCTGTTTCCAATTCACAACTGAAGCAAGAGGCAAGAAGCAAAATTGGGAGGACAGATATATTCAGCTGCAGATGTACCTAAAGACCTTAGACAATCAAATCTGATGAATCATCTTCAATGTATGCTCAATTAGCGAATCTTTTTTCACAATTTTTATTTCTATAAGTAGGTTGTCATTTGTTAACTGGTTTAATGAGAGAATAATTTTATCAGCACTTTCACAAATGTGAACGGTGAATTTATATCTAATAAGGAAATATTATAAAAAAATTGAGAAGAAAACCTGTGGGATGTGTTCTCTCCCATCCTTATCAGAAATCAAATATATTAGCAAGAATTATCTGAACTAGCTAAAATATGAATGGAAGGATTAAGAGTAGTCTTGTAGTTTTATACTTAGTTACCATCTTGTTGTTGAGATGTGTGTTGTACCTGAAGTTAACTTATCTTGCTCCTGTTTAACTTGTCGCTGGTTTGTCAGTGCTTCGTACCTTTCCGCTGTTGTAGCTTAGCAGACATGCTGTTGAATTGGAAATGCGAGCAATCCAGCTTTCTTTGGAACAAGGTAACCTGATATACAGTATATGCAAATGACCATGACATTGAGAAAAAAGAATTTTTACCAAATAAATGATTTATGTCTTTTGACTTATCTTATTTAAGTATTGTATTTTTATTTTATTTTTTTAAGATGAAAGCGAACAGTTATTACTGTTGCGTTAGTTTACAGTCTACAAAATATGGTTGCAATGTCATTGATGCGCTAGCTCTCATAATTTAAAAATGGAAAACTAATAACAGAAAGTTAGAAGCAACAATGACATTGATAATTCTGTTGTCATTTACATGTTGACTAAAATTTGTTGCGATTGGAAAATGAACTTTTATCTTTTTTTGATGGGGTGAAAGGTTACTGTTATTTCTAGATCACAGCCATTTTGTATCAATCAATATTCAAGTCCAGGTTCAATTAGATAGAGTTTTCTGCCGTTTTCTATCCCGTCTATAATATCCATTGGTGAATTATGGACTGTGCATAATGCCCCATATTAAATCACTGAAGGCTAGTAATAGATAATTAATAATAAATGTGCTTCTGGATTTTAGCAACTGGAACTAATGCATTTTAACCTTAATCAATGAGGTTATGAACTTCAGTAACAAGATTTAGTAGGCTTAACATATATTGTGATGTGTTTTGAGAATTGAGGTCCTATTATTGTATGCATTGCCTCCCTATTTCATTGGTAGATAGAATTAGATAAATGATGGGATGAATTCTAGATTGATATTTTAGGAAAGTGTTATGCAATGTTAATGAAATGCTAAATAATCTCTAGTTGCGCATTTCTTAGATTTTCACACCAATAGTAAAGGAAAGCCTTAAGCAATGTGGATGAAAATTTCTTGTAATTAAACGAAATATATGTGAGGTAAAAATATGATATATGTTTAAGTGTCGGAGAATCTTTTTTTTTTTTAAAAAAAAAAATTAATATAGGGGACTGTAGATTGGAAGAGTTGATATTATTGTATTTCTCTGTTCTTTTAAGTGGCAACTTTTGCCAAATTTAGAAATATCAAGTTAATGGCAATGATTTTTCTTTCTTATTTGCATGTATTTCTTCCTATCTCTCTTAATCACATGTCTCACTTTCTCCCTTTCACTTCACTCTCACAACCAAATTTTGCATAGAAGTATGTGTCATGCTCAAAGTGCTCACTAAAAAGAAACGGAGGAAGTAGTTTATAGGTGACTGAAGTCTGGAATATAAGATTGCATAGAGAATTAGAGATTGTGCTGTTATATATTATTTAGAGATTCTGCTGTTATATATTTTTGAGTAACTTTGATATTGGTCTTCGATCTTGGATAATTATTACACCTCATTGGTTCCTACTTGAGACGTACAAATACAATTCACACATGCATTGCATTTTCGATTATTCCCTCTGTTTATTATTATTATTATCATCATTTTTTTAACTATGTTTTTTCTCACAAACGATTGCAAATGGACAAAAAAACTTGAATAGAGAAACACATATAATGGGTCAAATAAAAACACGCTTTCAAATGGCCAAATTGAATATCAGAAGGGCTGCATTCATGTTGTTCACTTGTTCCCCTACTGTATCTAGTCAGAGCTTCTGTAAGGGCTGAGATAATGAAGATATATGTTTTTGCTTGATAGTTAGTATGAAAACTGCACTTTCAACTATTTCTTGTTGACAACAACTTCAGTTGCTACTTGCTAGCTTGCTGCTTCTTCTAATTACATATCGAGTTGTGGCAGATCCGCATAGGAAACTTCTTCCTCTGCTTCTGGAGCTCATCATTAGGGTCCTTCCTACTTATAGGATGCAAAACCATCCGCACAACATGTGTTAAGTGTTTGTCACAAGCTCTTAAATATCCATTTATGCTCTTTCTTGAAGKCAGCTGTCTGCCCTTGCAGCAATCCCTTTTACTCTTAACATCCACCAGACARTCTGMACATTCTAGTCAGRTGAATTTTGGGCCAATAGGATTTTAGATTTGGTATATCTTTACAAATATGAGGCATCTTGAAGTTTGCTTCATGTGGTTTTCAACTTCCAGGGTTGTATTTGTAATTAGTTATAGTATTATCTGTTAAACATCGAGAAGGTGGTTGCCTTTTGAATTCTTATATGTATCTTTATTTCTGGAGCTGTTTTCTATGTTACTCTTATCCCTTCTTATTCATGCAATCACCACAAAATATATATGATAGTGCATATTATATCATCCCTATATTAGTCCTTTTACAAATTAGCAAGAATATCTTGTAGGGGAAAACCTTGCGCCCCTGCGGCACATAGACTGATAGTCACTTCAAGTTTGGGGCTGCATGTGTGAATTGTGATACCTCTATTAGTCTATTACTGTTTCCCGGACTGTTACCTCTATTTCTGCAAGTTTCTTTTGATGGCGTCCCTAATTCTTAGCAAGGGATCATTAGATCACAGCATATCTGCAAAGTAAATGAAGAATCAGATTGATAGAGCATTTTTCCAGGCGATTAATTGGTTTGAGTACTAGTATAGTCTCCAGAATATTTGCATAGCTCTTTCTAGAGGATGTCACTCGCATGGAGTTGATAAAAATATGATGCTTTGCTCATCGATTTTGGTTCAACTTTGCAGGGAAAGAGATGCAGCGCGTCAAAGCTCTGAACGTGCTGGGGAAAGCAATGAGGAATTCCAATTGACCACCAGATCAACAAGCAGCAGCAAGCGCCACAGAGCTGGATCTAGCCTGTATATAAATTTACCGGGATTTTCCCTCATATATGTTCTAGCCTGTATATAAATTTACCGGGATTTTCCCTCATATATGTTATGTTCATCACTAAATCAGGCTACTCAATATGTTCATCACTAAATCAGGCTACTCAACTTGCTATACCCAGCAAATACCTATAGGAGAAGTCTCATTAGCTCCCTGTATCCTGTAAGTCTGTAATAGTCTAACAACTGCTAAGTACTCCGTGATATTTATCATAATTGTTTTATTTTATTGTTTTTGTGATTATGATGTTTCATCAAATTTAGATTGTGTACACAACCCATACTCTGCACCTTCTAATTTGCTGTTGAGGTCTTCCATTATTTTCAAATTTCGATGATCATATCTCCGAATTTCTAATTTCATGCCAAACATTATGTATAACTTGCATAGCTCAGTTTGTTCGAGGTACCCTCCAGATTTTAAGAGATATTTGGATCGATTCTCTTCTCCGTCTAATCTTCAAATTTGTTATATCTAAGATTTTAAGGTTAAACAATTTCCTTGACAATGAAAAACTGAAACGTTGTCGATAAATTTTCATTTCTCTTTTCATGATAATCTCATTTTAAGAGCAAAAATATTTATCACTGCATTTCTCTGATTTTCTTCCAATATTTTTTCAGTAAAGGTTATTAATTATGGTTTTAGGTGATCAAATAATAATAAAAACATATACGAAGTAGTTCTATTATATTTGATCAAACTTGGAAAATAGAAAAATCCATGAACATTTTTTTACTCAATTATGATTGCTATGATGATTAATATTTATGGGATTATCTTACGAAACAATACCTCTTTGATTAAATAGGAAAAAAAAAATAAAAAAATGTTTTGTACATATTTAAAAATGAACAAAATAAAAGGGTAAAACTAAAACTAGAAACCAAATTGCCAATGGTTGTGATGTAAAGATTATGGTGGCTACAATTTTAGCCGTTGTAAATTCTCGTTAATGAAACTTCTAAATATTTATTTTTAATTTTTTTTTGAAATAACTGAAGTAACTGCCGTGGATTGAGAGGAAGTAACCGCCTACAAATCCCACTCCCCTTCCCCACTTGCAACCTTTTTCCACTTTTGTTCTCCTTCACTCCCCTCCTTTTCTCTCTGTTWACCAACTTCCATTTCCGACATTAACATTAACCACCACTCATGGATATATCTCCTCCGCCACAGCCTCAGTCGCAACCGCAACCTCAACCTCTCGCTATCGCCCCGCCAACACCGACTTCCAACCAGCAGTTACTACTCCCTTCTCCCCCTGTCGTCACCACCACCACCACCACTTCAAACTCCTCCTCGTTTCGTAAGAAACGCCGTACCAAACTCCTCCGTATCGACACGGCACCCATGAAGAGGCCCAAGCAGCAGGCCTTGACCGACGAGATCACACCCCCGTGCACCGAATGTGGCAAGACCTTTTGGTCATGGAAGGCACTCTTCGGCCACATGCGGTGCCACCCTGAGCGTCAGTGGCGCGGCATTAACCCTCCTCCTCACCTCCGTCAACGCCATCATCATTCCCATTCGCTGACTTTAATACCTGTCTCTTATACACATCTAGATGTGTATAAGAGACAGGGATTATCTTACGAAACAATACCTCTTTGATTAAATAGGAAAAAAAATAAAAAAATGTTTTGTACATATTTAAAAATGAACAAAATAAAAGGGTAAAACTAAAACTAGAAACCAAATTGCCAATGGTTGTGATGTAAAGATTATGGTGGCTACAATTTTAGCCGTTGTAAATTCTCGTTAATGAAACTTCTAAATATTGATTTTTAATTTTTTTTTTGAAATAACTGAAGTAACTGCCGTGGATTGAGAGGAAGTAACCGCCTACAAATCCCACTCCCCTTCCCCACTTGCAACCTTTTTCCACTTTTGTTCTCCTTCACTCCCCTCCTTTTCTCTCTGTTTACCAACTTCCATTTCCGACATTAACATTAACCACCACTCATGGATATACCTCCTCCGCCACAGCCTCAGTCGCACCCGCACCCGCAACCGCAACCTCAACCTCTCGCTATCGCCCCGCCAACACCGACTTCCAACCAGCAGTTACTACTCCCTTCTCCCCCTGTCGTCACCACCACCACCACCACTTCAAACTCCTCCTCGTTTCGTAAGAAACGCCGTACCAAACTCCTCCGTATCGACACGGCACCCATGAAGAGGCCCAAGCAGCAGGCCTTGAMCGACGAGATCACACCCCCGTGCACCGAATGTGGCAAGACCTTTTGGTCATGGAAGGCACTCTTCGGCCACATGCGGTGCCACCCTGAGCGTCAGTGGCGCGGCATTAACCCTCCTCCTCACCTCCGTCAACGCCATCATCATTCCCATTCGCTGACTCCTCCACCCACCACCCCCTCCTCCACCGCCACCTCCGCCACCGCCGAYGATCACGACGTCGCCGCTAGTCTCCTCTTGCTCGCCTCTGGCCCCGCATTGTCCGCCACCCCTCGGTTCGAGTGCTCCAGTTGTAAGAAGACGTTCGTGTCCCACCAGGCTCTCGGTGGGCACCGTGCTAGCCATAAGAATGTCAAGGGCTGCTTCGCCATCACCAAGAGTAGTACCTCCGGAATCGCTTCTAATAATGCAACCTTTGGCGACGCTGACGACGAGGATAATGTCGTCCATAATAACAACAACAATAATAATCAGTTTATGATCATGCACCAGCAACGACAAAGCGGACATGCACAGACTCTAGACGACGATGCAGATGGGCTGGGCCTTTCTTTGGGCCTGGGATTGGGCCTGGACGTGGGCCACAAGTGTTGGGTTTGTTTCAAGGTGTTCCCCACCGGCCAGGCCTTGGGTGGACACATGAGGTGCCACTTGGAGAAGAACGAAGCTTCCACGTCGTCGGTCGGGCTTCATCTCGGGCCTTCCACGCCGCACGGTGAAGCCCAATGCCGCCTCGACCTCAACCTCAACCCCATCCCCATCCCCATCCCCACTGCTCAAATACCGCCCGAGGATGGTGCCTCTTCTTCTAGCGTGGGTTGCTCTAATAATTCTAACATGCAATTGGATTTGAGGTTAGGAATATGATTGATTATTATTATTAT
>SNQN01006355.1:7402-39170 GCA_008642245.1 Bassia scoparia | reverse complement strand
GTCTAGGAAAGGGACTCTCCGACTCGACCCTAAAGCTAAGACCCTAAACGACTCATGCCAAATCGAAGAAGATCATCCTCTATGTCCACTCCAATTCGTAGACCTTTGCGAATTTTATAGCCTCGAACTTGAATGATCTTGTATCCGATGGAGCCAAAATGAATTCATGACCATCTCTTCTTCAAACTAGAGCGAGACGTAGCGGAGCCAGCAACTCCTCTCCATCTATCAGATAGTAGAACCCCTTTCTTCCCTGGTTAAGATTTCAAGCTCTTCGGGAAGGATGTTTTGGGTCTGAATTCCCTGTATTTGCCATAATCTGTGGATGATGGTCTGCCAATGGCTATTCTTCTCAGGAAGTGAAAAAGAACCACTTCTACATCGTTCCAAGAAAGGGAAAACCATTGAAACAATGGCAGAGTCAATCCATAAAGTGCACGTTCTTAAATCCCTTTATATGGAATCGAGTCATCAGTCAGCTTAACTTAGTATTCTTCGCTGAAATCTTTGGCAGTTGTTGAAAGTTAGGGTCAAGAGGATTGTCTTGGAACAGAATGGTCGATGGCTTCTGGATCCCTTTTCAAACAGCTTGTCCAAGAATGCTCGAGTCACTCCTATCTTAGCTCAAGCTCCTAACGATGCCGATAAGCTTTGATCTTTTTTTTCGCTGACCATTTTGTGTGTTAAGGCTAATGGGTAATGAAAGTTGAAGAAGGTTATTGGCTTAAGCTCAAACTCTCAAACGACAAGGCCTATGAGCGACTCCACCCTGTTCATAAAAGAAAATAAACCCTTAGTGAACTCCCTGTCATTATTGAACAAATGATGCAGTACAAAATGCATGTGCCTAATTCCAGAATGTCATGCTTCCTGAATGAATGCATGAATGCAAAGTCCCTTTCGTTTTTTTAATTTTTTTTGCTTTTTTTTTGTTTTTGAAGGCACCAAATGATGACATGTCCAAGTGTTGTCATACCTAGATGACTAAAGTCGAGTCTGAGTCTGCCAAGTCAATCCTTATTGAGTACGGTCAAGGTCAAATTCTGGCTTACTCTAAATTCAAGGTTATAGACTAGTTAAAGTCTGTGTGACTAAGTCGAAATTTAGAGAACAAAGTCCTATAAATATTGGTCACAGACAAGTAGAGGCAACTAAGCGCTATGGGCTATGAAAATCATGATGGAACAAAAAGACCATGACTACATGAAAGTGATGTAAGTCTTAGAACTATACAAGGCTAGAGCCGTACAATGCACATATACACAACACATGATGACAATCAACTATGGTTGGTCTAGTAAGTCAGAGAGTGTGTACCCGCCTAAGGGCAGAGCTGCGTCCAATTTCACACTTCACGGTAAAGCGATGATGGCCCCGATACCCCTTAGTACACGCCTATAACACATCACACCCGATGCGGATAGACTTGCCTTAGCCAGCGATCCAGTAACACATCAACCAGTAGTATCCCCCCCTTAAGTGTCTCGAGCATAGAACATGCCCATATTGAACCAAAAGAGCCTAAAGCGCCCCCGCTTATTCGAAAGGTCACATCAAAATCCAAAAATCCAATAAGCGTGACTGATGGAATTACGATACTTTCAAGTCTGGTCCACTTCACCTAACGGATTATCCCCAGTGAAGTCGCCAAATTGTAGACGTGGGCCAACCCCCCGGGGGGGGGCTTGCCTACCTCTTGTTGTGTGTCGTTGCTTGAGCCACGGAAACCCGCACTTGAGTACGTTGGTATTTTTGTCGAGTAAGGACGCCACCGTGCCAAAATATTCACGGACGCCCAAAACGGTTTGCCAAATTAATGCCCCACGGTCCATCCAAACCAGTCTGTTGGGACATGGTACTAACAGATCTGTAACCCCAATTCGCCCGCAGTGTACGCCTCCACTCAATCTCTTTGCCCAATTCCATTCATCCCGGTTATTAATGCACATAACTTACATTTGTTAGCACCTTAAGCGCACAACCCTAAAATACTACGAAAGGTTCTATTATACACAAAAAACTACTAACCTAGAAATGTGACCACTTTGCTTAATCAAATTAAAACGTGCCTAAAAACAGTTTCCACAATTAATCTAACTTTTAAACTATTCACATAAATTTCCTTTTATATAGCATATATACAAGTGATGAACAACCATGACAATGCGAAATATACAAATAATGAATATACAAAATATATGTACCAAACTAATCTGACCTTGAATCTGCAAACAAACAAATGTTATTCGTAATAAAATGTGCAAAATGAACCTTCCGCCGTTGATCGCTATCAAGACAAGAAATCTTAGTATTGACAACGAAATAATATACAATGAAGTAAAAAAAGAACGAAAACAACATACTAACTACTCCTACATATTACATAAATAATTAAAGTAGTGAGTTCACATTTTTTAATTAGATTGACTCGTATATATTAATAGATTGAGGGAAATGAAAAGAAATGAGCTGTCTTAGTGGCAATAATCTCAGAAGTAAACCTGTTATGCTTGTTGATCGAAAACAGAATGATGCGAAACTCAAGAATGCATGTGGTTTAGAGTTATGAAGTGTATAGATGTGAGAATAAATACACAAGTAGCGACGGGTAATTGAATAACGTGTTGTCGAAATGAGCAAAGGCACTTATTGATAGCACGAGAGGAAAATCGAGCATATATACGCAGAGGACCTGCAATACGAGGCTCTGCTAATACGCTCGATTAACTTAGGCGTATTTGCCGATTCTCCGATCTTATTTCTGATTGCCTTGTATTGTTGATTCGACGCACCTAGACACCCTTGCTCCCCAAGCAAAATTCTAGAATTTCATAAAGGTTCCACGTATTCCAGGGTATTTTTTTGTGTATTTTGTGTTTTTTTTGTATTTTCTAGCGTATTAAAAACTTATAAAAATCATAGAAAAATATAGAAAAATCAGAAAATAATCTAAAAATACTGGTGAGCTCAGAAAAAAATTGAAGAGTTGATTGAAAGTAGAGAAATCAAGAGAATCACCAGAAATATTTTAAAACCTAAAAAGACAAGGAAAATCCAAAAAACTAGAAATAATTAAAATAAATAAAAGAAAAATATTTTGCCCCCTTTATTTGTCCTCTTGCTCATAGTCCAGAACCTCACGTATCCAACTTGCAGTTCAAATCATCTTTCTAAGTCGAAAACACAGACGCGGTAGTTTCATCACTGATTACTCTTTTTGCGGGAGACACTTTAGGTGTCTACAGTTGCCTACTGTTGCTGCGTAATAATGATGAATTATAAATTTCCGTTTGGGAAGTTGTCAAGACTAGGAAGTTCAAGACCACTAGTCTTAGGAAACCTATTATGAAGATTCTCCATTTCAAGTATCCAGAAAGTTTTGATTCCAAATCACAGGTTAGAGGGTCAAGGATCATGATATGGTTCTGATTTTACCTTATGATTGAAAAGAATTTGAAAAAAAAATTTCCTCCCAATTATTGAGCACATGAGAAACTGTTAAAACCTCCCTCTCCCCACTACCTATGGTCCCTTATCTCTGGGATCTTGATACGGAAGTCACACCTCTCATGTGAAACCCATTCCCTGCACAAAGTCTCTTTGAAAATCGCACCAGAAGGATTGACATCAAGAAACAAACTATGCAATGTTGGAGATTCACCAGTTAAGAAGGAAAAGAAAGAACCTGCTGCTAAGAAAAGGAAGGTTGAGGAGACCAGTACATCTACTGATCTCACTCCACTGTTCAGTAAGATTGAGAAGCAGGATAAAACATTGGAGATGCTGCTAAAAATGGTGCATGGCTTGACCACTTCCTTTACTGAGAGGCAAGGGAGTTTAGAGGATAAGTTGAATGAGACTAGAAACTGGGTTGCTAGGATGAAGGCTGAGGGAACAGCAAGACAGGTAGCTATTGGTACTGGTCAAAAGGTTGAGACCACTCCTACTGTTCAGACTACTATTTCTGCTGCTGCTGGACAGACATCTACAGCTGCTACTGGTCAGGGTTCTGTTGCTAAGGGATCAGTTGCAAAGCAGGCTGAGGAAGATGAAGAATTTGACCTCGAGGAATCCACCCACTCTTCTRCAGATGGAAGTCAAGATGAAGATGAAAATGATGATGAGGAACCTAAAGATGATGAGAATGATAAGGGTTCTGATCTTGATGCTTCAGAGGAMGAGATGGAGGATGAAAAGGATGATGATGACGAGTGATGATCTGTTCTAGCTTTCTGTTCCCCTCCCCCTAACTGTTGAACTGTTTTTGGTATCTGTTTTCCTAACCATTTTACAAGACATTTCTTTGATGTAATTTGGTTTCTGTTTAACTTTGCTGAACTATTACTCTGCCTGTTTGCTTGTTTTTGGGATTGTGAATTGTGACCTTGACAGGCTCATGCAGATTTGTGATATGAATTAGTGGTTGATGCCACTTTATGGATGAAAACGATAGTTTGTGCATGCTTTGCTATCCTTGAGTTACTTTTTAATGATGCGTAAAGGGGGAAAAATGGTCAAAAGTTCTGGAAGCCTTAAGTCTAGCTGTAGATTGAGTCTTAGAATAGTTGTTAGTTTAATTAGCTTTCTTGCTTTTATAGGAAATAACCAAGTTAGTGGAGTTCACCTTAGATCGAAAAATAAAAAAATTCAAAATTTGAAAAAGTCAAAAATAGTCTCATCATGATTAGTTGTTGCTGTATATAACTTGTTGTTTGCAGGAACTCTCAAAGTTTGTCATCATCAAAAAGGGGAATTATTGATCCCTAGTTTTGAGTGATGACAACAGTTGCAAGAACAGGTACATTGATCGTATGAATACAGCTGGTCTGAACAGCTGAGAAAACTATTCTTGTCACTTGAAGGAAAGTGACATGTATGCTAACAATTATTATTTCAAATTTTCTATGTGTTTAGCATACAGGTTTTCCAACTCTCTGAGCAAGAAGGTCCTTCGAGTTATCTCGTAAACATTCAAGTTGAAAAGAAGATCAAAGGCAAGCTTTGAAGATGTTGAAGAATATGATGATTAGTTCTAGGTTTAGACTAGGTCTTATATTGTATAAATGCATAATGTGTGTTGATTGCTTGTATTATGATGGACAAATTACGTGACTTTTCTTGTAGAGTTGAAGACAACTAGACCAGTTGGTTAGTTGCTTCAACACTACCAGTTGAAAACAGTGCTACTGTCTCACAACTCTGATCACCTTGTCGACAAGTAAACGATTTTGGAAACTTTCCTAAAAGGATTTTGGAAACTTCAAGGTGATCTAGTAAGAGTATTTACTTGGAATATTGTTAATTGATTTTGTCGAGTTAAGTTAACTAGATATTATTTTATCTTGTATAAAATAATATCTTGTAAACTTTCCTAAAATATGTGGATCTTGGAAACAAAAATCTCACATATTGTAGTTCGACTATGATCAATTGCATGCTCTACCTATAAAATTCACAAGTATGCACTCTTATAGATAATTCTCTCCGCGTTAAAAGAGAATTTTGAGAGAAGAAAAGCCTTAGTTTTCATCAAGCAAGCATAGATCATACGAGTTTATAGATTGAGCTTAATTTACTCTTGTACGCTCTTTGTAGAGTATTTGAGAGAAAGGAATCTGTATTGGATCACATCAACAAGGGGTTGGTACGGGTAGCATTTGAGAGTTCATTTGCGAGTGCTTGTGAGTTCAAGTGCGAAATAGCACACTTGGGTTGAGTGTGGGGTCTCTTTGTGTGAGAGTCATTCAGTTGAGAGTATGAGGTTCTATTCATTCTGAGCTAGAATTAATAAAAGTAACTAGGTAAAGAGGACGTAGCCCAAAGTTGGGTGAACCTCGTTAATCTTGTGTGTCCCTTATTATTGCTCGATAACTGTTCTACTAACTATTTAACTAATAATTMCGCTGCGAGGACCTGTCCAACTGGTCTACCTGACTAGAACAGTAGCAAATCGAAAAATTTTATTGGGTACTCAATTCACACCCCCTCTTGAGTACTCTTGGGTAYTCTAAAGACCCAAATTCATGCAAGACCTTCTCTGGAATAGTCCAGACATTTCGATATAGAAGATCTTATCATTAGTAACATTAACAAAGGGGTGCAGATTAGGAATTCTACTTTACAAACCTTTTGTGCTTTATACTCTTTTCTTTCAAATGTTGAACTGACTGACTATAAAGTTGTTTCAATAAATTTGAGAGAAATCAAGTTTGGAAACTTGAACCTAGGAAGGAAAATATGTCTGTTATCGGAACTAAATAGGTGTTCAGAAACAAATTGGATGATTCGGGTATTATAGTCAGAAATAAAGCTAGGCTAGTGGTTCAAGGGTTTAATCAACAACAAGGAATTGATTATGATGATACCTTTGCTCCTATAGCAAAGCTTGAATCAAATAGGATCTTAATTGCATTTGTTGCCCACATGAACTTCAAACTCTTTCAAATGGATGTTAAGACAACCTTTCTTAATGGCTATTTGAAAGAAGATGTTTATGTACAACAACCTCTTGGATTTAAGGATAGTGACTTGCCAAACCATGTTTTTAAACTTGACAAAGCTCTTTATGGTCTCAAACAAGCTTCTATAGCATGGTATGAGAGACTTTCTAGTTTTCTTTAGGAAAATGGCTATAAGAGAGGTTCGGTTGACAAGACACTATTCTTAAAAGATAGGGGAACTGATCTGTTAGTGGTTCAGATATATGTAGATGATATTTTGTTCGGAGATACTAATCCTGATTTGTGTGATGAGTTTGCACATTTGATGAAAAGTGAATTTGAGATGAGTATGATGGGAGAACTTGGATTCTTCCTAGGGCTTCAAATCTAGCAAACCAAAGATGGAATCATGATCCGTCTGCAGAAATATCTCTAGGAACTACTGAAGAGATATGGTAGAAAAACCTATGAAACACCTATTTCAACTTCTACGAAATTGAATCTTGTTGAGAAGGGAAAGGATGTTGAGGGTAAGTTGTACAGAGGTATGATTGGTTCATTGCTTTACTTGACAACAAGTAGGCCAGATATAGTGTTTTCAGTAGGGTTGTGTGCTAGATTTCAAAGCAACCCTAAAGAATCTCACCTAAAGGCTGTCAAGAGGAATTTGAGGTATCTTAATGGTATTGATGATCTATGTTTGTGGTATCCAAAAGGAAGCAATATGAACCTTATTCGATACACAGGTGCTAACTTTGTTGGTTTTATTGTGGGTAGGAAGAGAACTTCTGGAATAACCCACTTCTTAGGTTCTTGTCTCATCTCATAGGGATCTAAGAAGGAAAATTCTTTGGCTTTATCTATAGCCGAGTCTGAGCACATTGCAGCTGCTTTATGTTGTGCTCAGCTCTTGTGGATAAAGTCACAACTAAAGCATTTTGGAGTCTGTTTTTGAAGCGTTCCTATTTTTTGTGACAACACAAGTGCAATCAGTATTTCCAAAAATTCTGTCCAACATTCTAAAACCAAGCATATTGAGATTAGGCATCATTTTCTAAGGGACAATGTTGAGAAAGGTAACGTTGAGTTGAGGTTTTGCAAGTCAGAAGATCAACTAGTTGACATATTTACAAAACCTTTGAGAAGAGAAGTGTTCATCAAGCTTCGTACCTGGTTGGGTATGATTAAAATTTGGCAATGACCTCTTAGGTCTTGACTTGTTCCTTTGGCTAATCAAACGATGTGTTCCTTGTATATTTTTTTTCTTTCTTTGTGTATGTTTTCTTTTCAGCTTTTTAGGGCTCACAACGTTCTTATGCGATGCTGAATTGATTAATCTAGTACTCACGGTACATTGACATAAGTCTAAAAAAGAGTAAGTTGCACAGACCAGTGGCAGACCACTTTAATTGGGAACCATGTTCTTGAGGCGGTTAATATCAGATTTTTTTTATTCATTTTCAAAAAATTCAAAATTTTGGAATTAATTACAAAGACGGCTGTAATTATGGCAATTGTCACTTGTATGAACGGATAATTATTTCAAAAATCTTGGGAAATATTTGTTGCTTGTCAATCTTTCCTTCTTATATTTATCTTTGCATGCGATCATTTTTTCTTTCTTATTCTTTTCTCCTGATCATATATTTTCTCTTTGATTTTCTTTCTTTTCTTCGGCAATATATTTTCACAAACCCTAACTGTTCTATTCTTATTTCTCTCTCGAATTCTCGAAACCAAAACTGTTCTAGCTTTCATTCTGTTCTTTAAGTGCTCAATTAAGAGAAAATTTCATTCTCATCATGTCGTAGAGAAGAAGCACTAGATTAGTAGAAAAGGAGGTTAGTGAATCACCTGATATAGAAACTAAAGAATCAAAGAAGTCGGTTGATGAAGTGATTGAAACTGTAATGAAGGGTGTTATGGAGAAAGAGGTTGAAGAAGAGGAGGAACAACCATTGATTAGGAAGAATTCTAAAAAGCCAGCAGTTCCAAAAACCAGCACCACAAAATCAACCGCCACAAAAGCGGTAACTCCAAAAGCAACTACCAAAACTGTCAAAACTGCAACTCCCAAAATCACATAAATCGCCATTCTCAAAAAGCCAGTCCCATCATAACAAAAGGATCCTACACCAGAACCAGTGGAGGAATCTAAGACGGAGGAACAAGAGGAGGAGTATGAGAGAGTGGAGGAGTCTGAACGAGAGAAGGAGTTGGAGCCGGTTGAGGAGTCAAAACCGATTGATAAGGAAGTGGAAGAAGAAGTTGGAAAAGAGGATGTTATTGATGCAATGCGAAAGGAGATGAAGGCTAAGAAAGTGGCCTCAAAGAAACCGCCATCAAWAGAGATTAAGGAATTTCAGAAGGAGGTTGAGAAGGAAGTGAYAAAACCAACCACCACAAAACAACCACCCAMAACCTCCACAAAACCTAAAGTCACCACACCTAAGACCACACCCAAACCAGCAGAGAAGACAAAACASAAGGAGGGTGTTACGGCTGTGGCAAGCAAGGGTGGACGAGTAAAGGCGGTTGCAAAGTGCTGAGGCCTCAAAAGGCAAGGAAGTGATGCAGGAACCACAACCAGACCAGTCCCCTATAGACAAGAAGAGGAACCAGGCTACTCTAATCATCTCCGAGGGTTCAAAGCCCAAGAAAAGTAAGTCTATCACTCCTACACCTCTGTATGATTTGAAGGAAAGATCTATTCTGGTTGGGTTCTCAATTGCGAAGATTCGGGTAGAAYAAAAGTTTTTGCATGAGGTTAGGGATACATTAGAATTTCAAAAATGGTCTGTGTTATTTGCCAAAGAACTTGATGTTTTTGTGCCTGTAGTCGAAGAATTTATGAACACYTGTATACTAAGGAAGATGGGTCCTGCTTTGCTTTTATTAAGGGTACTCCCATTAACCTATCCAAACAAAAATTGGCTGAAATACTCAAGGTTCCAACTAACGGACTTGATGTGTATTCTCGTGAGAATTGGCCAAGTGTTAAGGGAGTCGCAGCAGAACAGATCCAGAACAGGTAGCTCAAGGTTCCAACAAATCATGAGGATACACTACTACAAAAATCATCTAAGAGACCGATTGAAAACCCCCCAAAGAGACCTCCAAACAACCGGTCTATACCTGGGAGGTCTCKTTGGGTAAGAGACCGGGTTTAAAAACCGATTTTTTTTATTTAGCAAAGAGACTGGTTGTCCAAAATGTCCGGTTGATCTCTTTAGTTCTTGGTTTTATTTTTGTAAAAAAGGTAAAGAGACCGATTTTTATTAATAATCGGTCTCTTTGACTGACCAAAGAGACCTGTCGTTTGTCAGAACCRGTCTCTTTGACCAATTTATTTTTCAAAAAAAATTATAATTACTGAAATTATTTAAAAAATATACGTATATATATGAAAATATAAAACATTGAAATACATGCAGTTCGAACATTATATTACTATTTTTAGAATAATTGATTTTACATAAAGAAAATAAATAAAAATACATACAAATACAACCTATAAGATATTACTTAGAAAAAAATTATATCATCAACTAAAAAAACTTCTGGCCTTCTTCTTTATTTAGGTGTTTTCTCTTCACCTTCAACTTAATTATACTCTGTACCTATAAAAACAAATATTAGAAGTTTAACCCAAAAGAAATGGTATCACATAAAGAACAAAGATAAAAAAATAACATTTAACAGTAATACAACGCTTGATACCTCCTTCAGCCTCCTCGATCAAAAATCCCTGAAAATCTAAAAACCAAAAACACAAAAACAAGTCAAGTTCTAAAATCTCAAAATTTTYGGAAAACCCTAAACAACATTTATTAAATAAAAAACCAGAAACTTAAAATTGAAAAAATGAAATAAAAATCCATAAAAACTAGAGAATCTAAAAGACCAAACACAAAAAGAAAAACCTGAAATCAAAACTCAAAAATCGAAAAAGCTCAGATCTAAACACTCATAATCCGAAAAAAAAAAATCAAGAACAAAAAGAAAACCAACATACAAAATTCAAGAACAAAAATGAAGGCCAATAAAACGAAAATCATAAGATTATATTGAATTTTAACAAAAATGAAATACAAAAATTCGATTTTTTTTAATAAACACAGAATAATAAACGCAGAACAAACGAAGAACAAACAAATAAACCAACATACAAACAAACGAATTTTTTTAACAAACGAATTTTTTTGACAAACACARAACAAACGAATAAACCAACATACAAACACAGAACAAACAAAAATTAACAAATAAACACAAACGAAACGTATAAAATCACGAAATTAAAAAATGCAAAGTAGATCTGAAAACGAAAAACACCTTAGAAAAACGATTTTTTTAAAATCAAAATAGATCTAAAAAAAGCTGATTTGAAACCCAAAGGAATTCTGAAAAATGAAGAAAACACAAAACCCAAAAACAAAATAAACCCATTAAACACTGAACAAAAGAAACAACACACTCGAAAACTTAAATATCGAAATTTTGAAAATTAAAACAAAAACCCAAAAAAACTTTAAAAATTACCAGAACAAAACGCTTACAAAGGGATGAAACAAAAATCAAAAATCAACATAAATGATAGTAGAAAAATGATTTTTTTGAAAACCCTAGATCTATACAAAAAGGAACGAAACAAAGGGCGAAAAAAGCATTAGAATATACAAATTTACCTCCAAAAAATCGACCAGCCAAGCGAAAATCAAGCAACAAATAATTGAATTTATTTTTGAATCAAAGTCAAACTTAAAAGAAAGAAAGGGAATAAAATTAGATAAATGAGCAAGGAGAAATAAAGAGTGTACTGTATTTGTGAGATGAGAGAGAGGAGGTGAGATGAGAGAGGAGAGAARTGTTTGTTATCAATAACAAGTTAAATAAATGAGTAACAACAAAAAAGTTAAATAAATGAGCTTTGTAAGGCAGTAAGAACGAGGGTGGATGAGAGAGAGAAGTTGTGTGGGTGAGCTRTGAGTGGGTGTATAATGAACTTTTATTTTTGAGCCCACTAGGATCAAAGAGACTGGTTTTACTTAAAACCGGTTTCTTTGTTTAACCTAAGAGACCGGTTTTCATTAATATCCGATCTCTTAATATAAGAGACCGATTTTATATTACCACCGGTCTCTTAAATATGGTCTTTTATTCAATTTTTGTAGTAGTCATATTTCATACAATAGCCTCAAAGATTGTGTTTCCCAGAGCTCAAGGCCGAATGTGTGTACGGTTGATGGATAGTGTTCTCATCTACTGTCTCATGGAACACATCCCAGTCAACCTCCCTGCTATGGTTCTTGGACACATGATTTGCTGCGTTGRGAAAGCAAAGCATGCTCTGCCCTATGGAGGATGGCTAACCTTGGTATTCAATCATTAGAAGATTCCTATGGTGGGAGGTTATGGAACAATGTCTCATCTCACCAATCAGATTATAGATCAGAAAGGTATGACATATGCAGGTGACATATTGAAGATGAAGTATGATGGTAAGGGAAGTGCAGCTGGTGGAACACACAGCAACAACAACTAAGTATGTTTGGAGTGTTGGAACTAAAAAGGACAACTTATRGGTCTGATGGGTGCATAGTTGTTGAGTTGCTACCTTGAGTTTTGAATGATGACAAACCACTTTGAACTAAATTATATATGCAAGTTTCTATTTGCATGTACAGGTAAAAGACACAAGTTCAAAGTTTGTAAAGACGMAGCTTATGAAGCTAAGTCTCGAAKATTGCATGAAGAGCAAGCTTTCAAAAGAAATAGATTTAGGTCTTAGTTACAATGTAACTAATATTTGGATTGTTTAAATGCACTATAAAGGTCAATATTAGAGAGTTGAACAAGTTTGATAACATAAGTAATCTCGGTTGCTTAGTATATACAACTTCAAGTAAATTGAGTCGACTGGAACAGCTTAGGAACAGTTCCAGACTAGTTCTCTCAAGTTTACTTCTTAACATCTGTATTTTTGGAAAGTTTATTTCAGCGTTAAATTGATTTTGAAAATAAACGAATGGTAGAGTTATTGTGCAAGAAAGTTCCTTAAGTATGGTAAGTATATTGTTGAGCTCATAACTGATTTTATTTGATTGCAAATAAAATAAGTGGATATATTTTCCGTGAAATATTATCTTATTTCCAAGGAAAATATATCCTAATGATCTCATGCAATATATTTACCAAAGGCTTACTTAAGAGGACCGGAATGCACACAAACCCTAACACTTTTGCACGAGCCTTTTTCGAGAATCAAAATTGCAAAAGCTCTCTCTCTCTAAGAAAGACCTAGCATTAATCCATTACTACACTTTGGTATTAATTTACTCTCATTCTAAGCATTAAGGCTATTATGTAATTGAGAGACAAAGTGTTGTCAACAGATCAGATTGTGAGTTCAATTTGCTGGGGAACTTGGTCAGGGATCAAGTTCATTTGAATCACCATAGTTGGTGATTGTGTAGAACATCCATAGGTGGAAGTTTGGGATYTGTTCRTGCATAGGTGCATAATTAGATTGATTGTATTCTTTTGATATTCAGAGGTGATTAATAAAAGAGTGAGTGAGTGGAGGACGTAGACTTATTAGAAGTCRAACCTCGTTAAATCTTTGTGTTATTTATTTCTCGCATTTACTATCCGTTGCTTAGGGACTGGTTCTTAACTGGTCTCACGTAATCGAAAAATTTACAACACTAATACAATACTCAATTCACCCCCTCTCCTCATGAGTATAATCTGCGTTTTCAATAGTGTCTATATTGAGAACAAGCCATAGTGGGGTTACTAGTCTCCTATTTATGCTAGCTAGGCATGGAAACTATCTGTAAAGTAAAAGACACAATGAAAGCTGGGTTTATGGTTTAGGATTGGCTTATAGTGAGGTAAAAGTTATGGTTGGTTCGTTGGTTCTATTCCTAGTATTATCTAGTCTAATGTTGACTGGAACAGGTTTACCATCCCCAAACATACGTTTATCTTAAGGCTTGCTCTGAAGGATAGGCTCCAAACTGGAAGATGATTGAAGAAGCTTTGTATAATTAATGTGGATTTGTGCTTATTATGTGGTGTTCATGAGGAGACTCTCGATCATTTATTTTTTCACTGTCATTACTCTCCTAACATTTTACAATAAATTTTAGATTAGGTGGGCTGCAGATCTTATAAAAATAGCCTAGAGATCTTGAGTCTTAATGATGAAGATTTATAATAGATTTCCTGGTTCTAAGTTTAAAAAGCAAGTGATTCTAGGTGTGATTGATGCTAGTGTCTATGGCTTTGGATGTCTAGGAATGTGTTGAGCCCATGAACAACCCATATGTGTGTGAATGTATTGTCTCGCATTGAATTAAGGGGGAGTGTTGTGGTGATAAATCCCACATCGAAAGAATTCAAGAGTTGATACCACATTATAAGGCTAAGGGGCTACTGCCCTCATTGCCATATGGTTTTGAGGTGGAACCTCCATGGTCTTGTGATGTGGACTTGCACTCCCCGTGGCGGGTGCGGCCTAGACCCGTTTGATATGGTAATAGAGCAAGCTTGGGTGTGATTGRTCTGGGCCAACTTACAAACAACTCGCATGTGAGGGGGAGTGTTGAGCCCATGAACAACCCACATGTGAGTGAATGTGTTGTCCCACATTAGAATCAAGGGGGAGTGTTGTGGTGATAAATCCCACATCGAAAGAATTCAAGAGTTGATAACACATTATAAGGCTAAGGGGCTACTCCCCTCATTCCCATATGGTTTGGAGGTGGAACCTCCTTGGTCTTGTGATGTGGACTTGCACTCCTCGTGGCGGGKGCGGCCCAAACCCGTTTGATAGAATGATTCTTTATGAAACCAAAAAGTTCAATATATATATATATTCTATAGTTGTGCATACAAAAACAAATGTTAGACTCATAATTTTTCCTCTTATAGGGAAGAAAGTTAAGGAGTATGATAGAGGATGGTTTGGCCTTTTGTAATTAGTTTCTCCCTTTGCCAGTTTGTTTTGTGATGTTTGGGTTTGAGGGAGTCCTTACTAGAAGATTTGTCTCTTCCCGAATGCTCTTTAGGTGTATTTTTTTCTATTTGATCTTTCTTACTTACCAAAAGAAAAAAAAAGTAAAATGACAACTTTACTTCTCACGTGTATATAAAAAGCTCATAGATGATAATTATTCAATCTATTGATATATGCACTTGTTCCTTTTCCGGCACCAAACACTAACATAATTGCGAGCGTGAGTATTTGACAATCAAAGACTCAAATAGGGATGGAAATATCCAGTGGATCATCCATTAATCCAGTCCACCCGCTTAAATGGATRGGTGAAAAACCCGATTTATATGGATGAAACACGGGTGGTGGATAAACGGATTCGGGTGACGAGTCGGATTCGGGTGAGATTTTCACCYGGCACCCGATCCATCATCCATATATTTAATTTTTTTTATAAAATAAACAACTTAATGGGCTAAGCCCAACTAGCAAAGTTACACTCCTATTTTCATTCCACGAGACCACGACAAATTGTATACAACCCACTCAGTGCACTCACTCATGACTAAACAGTAAACACTCAACAGTCAACAACTCAACACTCAGTCACTCACTCTCATTTCTCAAATCTCAAATTTTTCTCAAACCCTAACGTTACTGACTACTCACAGAGTCACAGCGACAACTCGCTTCGACGCCTCACAGCGGCAGCTCGACGACGACAAACGACATCAGCTCGACGACGACGACGACCACGTGTCCACGACGACAAACGACATCARGTATTCATTCACTCTTTAGTCTTTATTCGAAATTCAGTAATTAAATTCGATTTTTTAAGGTTAATTTGTTGTTAATTAAATTAGGATTTATTTAGGGTTTCGTTAAGATGAATTCAATTAGGGCTTGTAATCAATTTTGTGATTTTTTCATGTAGTTCTGTTTTGTTTTCTGCCATGTTTTCCTGCTGCTTTGTTGTGTGTTTTTTTTATTTTTTTACTTTGATGCGATTTTTTTATTTGTTTTGTATGCGATTTTGCAATGTTTTACACTGCAATTCATTCAATTTCATGCCGTCTATTACTCTGTTGTTTTGTTGTTTCAAATTCATTCATTTTTACCTAGCTATCCGTTATTCACCCGATCCATCTGTCTCACYCGTGGGTGGTGGATGGATGGATTCGGGTGAATGGTTGGACGGGTTATGGATGGATCGGGTGGGGCAGATTGACACGGGTGATGGATGCGGGTGAAGGTCCATCCGCCGCGAATCCGATCCATTTCCATCCCTAGACTCAAATACAAAGTATYATAGTAAGAGTGATTGTTAAAAATAAAAATAAAAAAGTACATGTGACTTGGCCAAGATTAGGTAACAACTCTTTACAAGGATTATTAAACCATGCATGGCATAAAATCTTATGGTTTCACTTTAATAGTACCAAATTTTAGTGACATTGTTAAATCATGTTCCCTTGTTAATTAGAAATCATCATACGCAGGTGAGTTTCAGTTTAACTTGTAATAATTTTACCTTGAATATGGCGACATCATCCTGGAGATGTAGATGAAACTCACTCTTGAGATCATCTCTTAGTTGGAGGCATTATGACTACGTCCACTTATGCAATATCTCTAGCATTGTACTCCAAGCAGACCGATAACATGATGCTATCTCCCTCAGCAAACAAACTCAAGTTTAGACTTCGATTAAGGAAGCTTAACCAAATTTTCTCCTTCACTTCTCTTTTAATTACAAAATCTGCACCATACTTTTCATCATTTCCTTCCTTTTCATTGGCGTTTGAACCATTCACCTCTTCTTCTATTTCACCATGTTTTATTGAATGTGTCTCTTCCCCTTTTGTGTCGTTTGTCATAGAATTCTATTTTACCTTCATGTTTCAGGTATTCCATGAAACTAAAATTGCATCAAAGATTTAATCACATAAACTTGTACATTTCCTTGTGTTGAGATAGAAGTTTGGGATAAAAGCTTATGTATTTCACCGAGTATTTAAGCCTATAAATACAATATATGATCTAGATAACAAACAACGAGTATTACAAGATAACTAATAAATCAAAATAGAACTACTAACAAGATAACAAACAAACGATAACTACATATGCACAAATATATAATTAGCAATAATAATAATGTATCACCACAGGTGGAACTACGTTGTAGCACAATGATGCATGTGCTAAACATAAAATCATAGAAAAATAATTGAGAATTATATATATATATATATATATATATATATATATATATATATATATATATATATATATATATATATATATATATATATATATATATATATATATATAATATTACATAATACATATTTTGTAAAATAAAAACGAACATATTCAAGTGTTACACATACCTATTTTTATTTAATTTTATGTACTCATATAACATTACACAATAATTTATATTTTTTTAGTTAATGTGATGCTTGTATAATATCTAATAATTTTTTTTGTGATTCATAATTTTTATGCTTTTTTCACAACCCTTTCCATTCGTAGGACCCAAGTCAAGTTCCACACGATCACTACAACCAAACTTGGTTTTGTGGTTGAACAAGGATTTTCTAATCAACTTAGCAGTAGAATGTATGACCTACTTCCGCATTGTACTGATTTTTTCCACTTTTGTGAAAATGATTGTTTAAACACCTATTTACCTAACTTTCAATTATGACAAGTTGAATGTGAAAATGCGAGCATATAGTTAAGAAAAAATGTAGAAAAAAGAAATGCAATAGCATATGTATGAGCCAACTATTTCCCCTTCAATGATGCATAAATCGCCAACATCAAAGGGGTGAACTACAAACACATAAATGATCCCCTTAAAGAGTTGTTCGCCAGTGTCCGCAAATATGAAATTTGTTACAAGCAATGATGATGCAATGAGGACAAACACTTTTGTTGTTGTCAATCCTGTGACAACAAGTCACATTATGGAAATTGTACCTCTAAGAAACCAACTTATAATCTTTGTTTAATCATTATGTGACTTCCTTTACGCTGCTCAGGGTATTCACCAAGTTTACACTTATTATGTGCCCTCTCCTACACAATTACATTAAAGATATCAACCAAAGTGACTAATATTTAAGGTCCCGTGAAATTATTCTAGTACGTTTGTTTTACCGGGGTGAATATTTTGTCTTCCTCCTGTTTATAAGTTTTTTTTATTATTTATCCCATATCTATGTCCTTGTTATTTAACATACATTATACACTCCTTACCTTTTTATGCCTTATTGTATAAGCTATATATTATTTTGAGCTTGTTATAGGTTAGTGAAATAGTAAAGATACGTATCTAATTATCTATTATTGTCGCGTTAAATTCTAAGAGCAGACATACTTTAAGTTTAAATTGTTTACAACTCCGTGAACATTAATTCTTAATTTGAGAGACACTTAGGTGTAATTAATATTAGCGAGAATGACTTAGTAAGCTAACACAACTTGATGCTGAAGCTAATTGGTTAGGGTTAACCATGCTTACAAAGTACACAGACTCTTCTTCCTATTATCTCCCTATGGCATTCCATTTGAATTTGTTAAACTTTTTAGGAAGTTCCMTTGATTACTTTGTTACATGTGTTCCCACGAGAGTTGATTCCCACATAAGTCGAACTCGTGGATTCAAGATCTAATAGGAGGGTAATTGTGTCATTTCTTCGCAATAATTMTTTAAAGTAATACGTGACTTCCCCTTCTCTATTTCCTTTCAATTGATTTTGAATTTCAAACATTTTTTCCTTTTCAATTCTTCATTCTTCCCTTTCTCTTTTACTTCTTCCTGAAAATAGTAGATCTGCTGTCCTTCCCCCTCTTTGAAGTGTCGTTGAACTGCAATTCTCATCTTATTCCCCTCATTTTTCTGAGTTCGCTAGTATCTTTAAATAATTTTTTGATTTTTCTATGAATTTCTATGATTTTTATAAATTTGCGAAAATAATTTTSAAAACGAATAAATTCAGAAATTCTAAGAGAAAACAAGAAAATTCGAGAATGATCCGGGATATTCTAGAAAGTTAATATTGATCTCCAATGAAGCTAAAATTAAATCTAAGATATTCTCGGACCATAGATTAGATTTAGAAAATACAAATGCGAAAATTCTCGAAGATAAAACGAAAAATAGGAAATCGTATCTACGCTTAGTGACTTGGCTTGCCACGTCACAACAAGCATATATACGCTTCACATAAGCGTATATTAGTCTTGGCAAAGTTGGTCCGAATCCAAATATCCGATCCGAAATATCTGATCTGTGGTTTGATCTGGATCCGAAAATAGATGATTCGATTGTTGGTCTGAATCCGATGGATCAAGTCCGATTTGAATCCGGTCTGAAGCAAAATTGGTCAAAAACTCATGCTACATCCGAACCAATCTGATCTAATCTTCAATAAGTTATCTAAATATTCCTAAGAATATAAAAATAATAATTTTTTACTCAGTCAAATCCGAAAATTATCCGATCCGAGAACTAGCTCGGTCCGAAAGTACAATGATCCGAACGATATCCGAATCAGAATTGRTCCGGTCCGATCCGATTCTAATTTGATCCAAAAATGACCCGATCCAAACGATCCGATTGCTAAGTCTAGCGTATATACGCTACACATACTAGTATACGCTTTTTACAGCGTATATACGGTTCACTTTTTCCTACCTATCCTTCGTATACGCCTATAAATACATGCTCTCGATGCATATTCGAAAATCAACTACGATCAACGAAAATCTTCCTACTACGTGCAATACAAAGCTCTAAAAAATCTCTCTCTCAAACAYAAATCACTCAAAGAATCCAAGGTTCTCGAATCCGTTGCAACTTTCGTTGTTGTTTCTTTGTGAATCTAGGTACAAATTCTGAGACAATTCAATCTAAGTCTCTCTCTTCTTTTATTATTAATCTTGTTTAACATAATACATTGACTTTTATTGGTTTTTCTTTTGGTTTTCAAGCATGTAAATCTTCTTATTTTCAATCGTCTTCATCATATCGCAATTGTTTTAATTGTTGTTGTCAATACTAACAATCTCTTTTGTTGTGATAAGTGATTCGTTTGGAAGCAAAGCTTTTTTATACTCTAACCTTTGTTTTCTCTTGTTTTAGTAGTTATACAAGGTAAGTAAATTTTCATATATTTGAGTTTCAATTCTTATAAATATTATTATTGGTTCTTTGTGTACACACCTGAAAACTGTGTCTCCCCAAATGAGTAATCCGTGATGAAACATACCGGTTCTCGCGTTGTCTGAATCAGAAAAGATTCTTGAATTCCACAAAGTTGGAAATACCTCGAGGTCAGTACCGGACAAGTATTGAGCAAAGTCAAAGGCACGGCAAATATCTTCTTTCGGTTTTTTCAACAGGGTTTTGCAAATTTCAATGGTTTTCAAACAGTTATCACTCTGGCATTTTCATGCTTTTTGATTCTCATCATTCCGTCAGCATCTTTTCTAATCCGCCAGTATTTTTAAATTATTTTCCTGATTTCTACTATATTTTCTACTGAATTTTCAATGTTTAATACGCTAGAATACGCAGAAATACGTATAATTAGGAAAATGACCGACTGTTTATTCTAGAAACGGTACTTTTCTTCCGAAAAGGAGGCGTCTAGAATAACCGTAATCTTAGAATATCGAACGTTGCAAGATTATTCGATCAAAATATTCAGGACTTTTAGGAAAATATATACGCTTTGAGGAAGCGTATATACTGAGGTAGCAGCGTATATACGCTGCCAGCGTATTTATCGCTCCTCAGCGTATTATACAGGCATGCAACTTTCCATCACAATTATACATTGAAGAAGCGTATATACCAGGGTTTCTTTGCTCAAAAATTGCCTCTCGCCTATAAATACACTCTTGCTTGTCTCAGTCCGATACACAACGAGCTTACGACACACGCACAATTCCGACACTTCACAACTTCATACACTTATACGCGATACTCTCTCTCTCTCTCTAAACACTCTAAACACATCACACATTCGTTTTAATTCAAGCTCGTTCTCTTTCGAATCAAGCGATAAACAAAGGTTGAATTCTGAGATACTCAACAATAATCTCTCTCACTTCTTTTTAATTGATCTAACCATTTTATGAGTTTTAATGCAATAAAAACAATGAGAAACTCACTTTTAATCATTTCATGTAAATGTAGGTTTTGTTAACGTTTTCAAGGTTTTCATTGGTTTTTTTTTTCATTTTCATTTCATTTCATTATTATTATCCGCATTGTCAAATACTACAATTCTTTTCTTGTATAGCAATCAGGCGAAAGATCATTCGCTTGCTTTTATCATGGACTAACAATTGTTTCTTTGCTTCGTGTAGCGATTCAAGCAAAAGATTCGTTTCGTTTCGTTACAAACTAACCTTTTTTGTTTGCAGATTTTAGGGTAAGATTGTTTGTACATATATATGCGAGTTCATATATTCATACTGATTGTTGTATAATTTTGTATATACTTCTAACAAAACGGAATTATGTGATCACTTAAGTCAGATAACTATGACAACCTGTTTAGGCACCGTTTTAACATGATTAATACAAAGTGGTCACAATTTCTAGGTTAGGTAGCTCTTGTGCAATAAAAACTATCACTTAGTAATTTTAGGGCTAGTGCGTTTTAGGTTGCGATATGTAAGTATGTGTGCATCCAATAATCGTGATATATGAAAACAATGAGACCGATACTGCGTAATGCGGGCGAATTGGGTTACAGATCTATTCGTACCATGTCCCCACCCAACTGGTTACTTGATTGACGTGGGCCATTGTTTTGGCACCAACGTTCGGGCGTCCGTGAATACACTTTCTAGGACAGGTGGCGATTCCCTCCTCGACACACTTACCCCAACGCACTCACGTCGATCCGTGCTCACACGCACAAGCACCTCTAGCTATACCAAGCCGCGCGCCCATACCTGACGCGCCCACTCCTAATTATGCATACGACTCTTTTGATTGCTTAAACAAGACCGAAATTTGCTTGAATCACATTAAATTAAGATTAATTATGGACAATCGGATTTTAGGCTCCGTATTAATTTGATTAATTTGAAGTGGTCACAATTATTAGGTTAGGTAGCATGATAGAAACTCAATTTCATAATAGTTTTTAGGGCCAGAGCGTTTTCTAAGGACAAAATTGTTAAGTTGTTGTATATCGAATGAATTTAATCGAATGGAATTACAATGAGACCGAGTAGAGGCCGCCACATGAGGGCGGATTTGGGTCAAAGATTTAGTCTATACCATGTCCTCGAACCCACGAACTGGTTACTGAACCTAATAATGGGGCCATTAGCTTGACAGCAATGTTTCGGGCGTCCATGATTAACCTATATAGGCACAGTGGCGGTTCCCCAATCAACAACACTTCCCCAATACACTCACGTGTGGTATCTGTGGCTGAAGCCCACAAACGAAATAGATGTAGGACAGGCCCGATAGAGGCTCACGCCTACAATCGTGTGTTACCTAAAACTATATATATTCAATTCAATTGCACTCAATTTTTTATTCCAATCCTTAAAAATGTTTGCATTTGTTGTTTGTGGTTGGCGTTTGTATGATGTTTATGATGCCAATTTATTACTAGTGCCTTGATAGTATGAAAAGCGAGTGGAATGAAAGAATGATAGCTCATAAATTCCTTGCTCAGTTGGTCCCTTGATAATTTTTTCTCCCGTAAGATGATCCTTCATAATATAAGAATCAGAAGAGAATTCAATAGTGAAATTATTGCCAAAACACAACTGAGATATGGAGACAATATTGCAAGTCATATTGGGAGCACATAAAAACATTAGATAATTGAATAAACATAAATGTAGTAGGAAGAGAGAGAGAGAGAGAGAGAGAGAGAGAGAGAACCTAAGTGTGATTGGAACTCCTATGCCATTTCCTGTCACAATTTCTTCACTACCATAATATTGATGATGAAGGGATAAGTTGTTGAGATTAGTGGTGACATGATGTGAAGCACCACTATCAAGGAGCCACAAGTTGGAAGTACTTGGAGCGACTGTGGCAACAAGAGCTCGAAGGGAAGATTGAGACATGGTACTTGGAGGAAGAGTATGTAGGTTGAGCATTTGGAAAATTCTGCTGAAAAGAGGAATGACGGTACAAAGAATGACCAGGAGTATGACATCATAAACACTTACCTTAATAACCTCGACCTTTGTTAGTGTTTGATTTCTTAAAGTTGGAGCCAGATTGTTTGAGATTAGAAGAGTTATGGGTGATGTGATCAGTTTGGCCATGATGTTAAGCAGATGAAAGCGAGTTTCGAGTGGTAGTTACATGGGAAGAGACAAGCARCGGAGTTGAGTGGTTGTAGTACGCAAACTTACCTCACGGATCGAAAGTTTTTCATGCAATTGATCAAAAGTGATACAAGTATCAAGAGCATTAGTGGCATCAATCATGGCTTGATAATTTAAATCTTGGAGTCCCTTAAGGACTCGTTCAATAAGGTCCTCCGACATGTATGGATCACCGAGTATGGTAAGATGATTGACACAAATTAAATATGAATAGCATTCATGTACTCAATAATTGTTTGGGTTCCCTTCGTGATGGCATGCATATTTGCTTTAAGAAGTTTTGTATGGCCTCGAGTTTGACGAGCAAAAGTATGAGGAAGAATTGGTCTCGAAAGAGGAGGAAGAAGAAGAAGTTGAGGAAACTAAATAAAGAAGCTTTAGAGAACCTAAAGGAAGAGGAAGAAGATGGGACTAAAAATGACTCTAGATCTGATTGAATCTCCTATTTTCCTTCTAATTCTATTTTCTACTAACCCCTTMTTTCTTTGAACTCTATTATGGTTTCCCCTTTTCCAAATTWCAAAGAAATTTCTATTATGTAATTTGGTTTTCTACAAGTCTATAATAACTCTTAATTAGGACTATTAGCTTTTGGTACTTTTGCTGGAACAATTGGTAGCATCAACATCTCTAAAATGCTGTTTGAGCTGCCTACTTAGTTTCAACTAATACTATTAGTTTTTTATTACAAATTTGTGTTGTTTTTCTTTGTTTCATTCCTCTTATTTATTTTAATTATACCAAAAGGGGGAAGCAGGTGTGAAGTTTTGATCTAATCACTACTCACATGTACTAACTTGTGTTTGTTGTAGGAACTAGAACAAGGTTGAATGCCTTGTTAGAGGYGATAKGCCAAAAGTGTTCTGGAAGTGAGTGCATTATAAGTACTTTACTTCTTTTCACCCCCAATGACATAGAAATAATTCTGAACAACTTCTGATGTTCTTAATGCGAATGCATGTTTGAGCCTAAGAGCTCTAATTCTAGTTGGTACTTGTCTATGGTACTTAGAGTCCTTTTCTTAAAAAAATGTTTGTTAGTTAGTTGTGAACTYGTTTACTTTTGAAAGAAATGTTTCTCTGCAGGAACAGTATGAGACCAGTTGCCTTGAGTTCTTATCCTAAGAATTAAATTTTGAAAAGTTTCCCAAAACTAATGGTTGTTATTTTCAAGGAGAACTTCATGGTTTGTCATCATCAAAAAGAGGGAATTTGTTGAGTCCTTTGGTTTATTTTTTGAATGATGATAAACCTCATTAAACTATATTATTGCATATATGTTTTGCTTGTATGCACAAGTACTAAAGACCAAGTTCAATTGAAGAAAGACAAAGCTTGTGAAGTCAAGTCTTGAAGATTGCATGAAGACTAAGTTCAAAATTGTAATAGTGTTAGGTCTCATAAGCAATGTAAGTGATATATGGGTTTGATGCACTATAAATGTTGAAAACGCGATGGATGAGCTAGTTATTGAAATAAGGAATTCAATTGGAAGCATAGCTTTTGATACACTAATCTTTGTTTTCTTTAGTATTGATAGCCATACAAGGTGAGTTGATTTGTATATATTTGAGTTTTCAATTCTTGTATATATTATTCTTGATCTTTGCGCCTATGACTCTTTCGATTGCTTAAACAAGAYCGGAATTTACTTGAATCACATTAWATTCAGATTAATCATGGACGAACGGATTTTAGGCATCATATTAATTTAATTAATTCGAAGTGGTCACAACCATTAGGATAGGTAGCGATGCATGCATAATAGAAATCGACTCTTGTAATAATTTTAGTGCACTTTTTAAGATCAAATCGATAGGCTATTTTTTTTAGAAAGGTAAGAAAAATTGTATTGATCAAAGAGAAGTGARCAACCTACAGGGAACCAAGCCCCCAAAACATCATAACTAGAATGTTAATGCATCATTCTTCCTCCCAAGCCACCTAGAAATCATTTGCGGCATCCTAGAAATCTCAGCTAAATATTATCAAAACTGAGCAAAGAACAAGCTATAAAGCTAACAAAATTGTACACATTAAGGTAAATTGTACACATTAAGCTAAATTGTACACAAACATGTATTAATCACCAATCAGACTACCAAAAATGTTGTGCAGCCAGTTCCTGTCTGCAGTTGAAACTGTTTTAGGCATCACCATTTGGAGATGAATTTTCAGSTCCACACACATCTTCTGAACAACTCTACTAGGATCCTCCAAGCAACAATCCCAAATAGCCTTATTCCTCTGCCTCTAGATCATATATACTAAGCTTGCTATATGAAGGCTCGAATCACTTGTCTTTGAAATTTGCTCCAAAGATTATCCTTGAGCCAGGAGAMAATTGAGAGAAGGGTTGAGACATTGAACTATATTTTCAGGTAATTTCCCACCAACATACAATGTTTCTGAATATAGCAGCATTYAAAGAAAAGGTGGGAAGGAGATTCAAGCTGTTGTTGACATAAGGGGCACTCAGTAAGGCCCATCCATCCCATTTTCAAYAGTCTATCCCTAGTGTTCAGTCTGCTCCATAGAGCCAGCCACAAGATAAAAGAGTGCTTGGGAATGTTGAGTCTGTTCCAAGCCAATTTAGCCCAAGGTACCCTAGGCTGAACACCCTTCAACCACTAATAGCCACTCTTGACAGCAYAACCTGTCAGATTTTGCAACAAGTAGAATTATAGTACCCTACTTGAGTTGTATTCTTCACCTTACAGAGTTGTCTCCATATTAACCAGAGGAGCTAAGAGGAGAGATATCCTTCCAATTTTTCCCCTTCACATAAATTTGATCCACCCACCTAAGCCATAAACTATCTTTTTTTTTCCAATATCCCATATATACTTGCTCATAGCAGATCAATAGGCTCTTTGAAATCAATGATTATGATTTATGGAACTACAACAAGACCAAGGAGAGGCCGTTACATGCGGGTGAATTGGGTCAAAGATCTTTTCCATACCATGTCCCCGAACCCACACTTTGGTTACCAGACAAAACAATGGGGTCATTAGTTTGGCAACAATGTTTCAGGCGTACGTGATTAACCTGTATAGGCATGGTRGTGATCCTTTTTATCGACAACACACCCTAACACACTCATGTGCGAGATCAATTCAAAATCAACGTAGGTTGTAGGCCCGATGAGGGCACACACCTAAGCTTGCACCCTTGTAACACTTATATTTTTCAAGGTCTTGAGACCTATAACATGAGATTCAAATTCTCCCCTGTTATTTGTGCATCGGTTTGAGAAAGTTACCTCCATTTTGGTCTTCACACCTCTTGGTGAAGTCATCACTATCTCAGTCGTAGTTGAATTGATTTGGCTTGACCCATCAACAAAAAACTGCTAAGGTTCCTCTGCTAGGAAACTTGTTAAAGCCTGACCTTTCACAACCTTCTGAGGGACGTACTTCAGCTCGAACTGAGATTAATGCATACTCCACTTACACATCAAAAGGGTGATTCAAAAGTTATTTCAACACATCAATTGGTGATATAACTTCAATAGAAAAGGCCGTGAAATTATGGTTGAGCTTAATGAAAGCATTATATAAACTCAAGTACCATTTTCTCAACATTATTGTATTTGGTTTCAACATCATGCAAGATCCTACTTAAGTAGAAGATCGCTTGTTCCTGGCCTTACTCATTTTCTTRAGCTAACATACTGGCGATGGAACCATCTGATGCTGACAAATATAATCTCAATGGCTTTCCATTTTGTTTTGGAGGGATTAAATTTGGTGGTGGTGCCAGTTTGGCTTTAATTTGCTCAAATTCTTCCTAATGTTCATCATCCCATTTGAACTCATCTGCTTTCTTTAGTTTTCACAAAGGAGAGAAAGCTTTAGTTTTCCCTGCTAAGTTAGTAATAAATCTTCGAACACAATTCATCTGTCCAACAAACCTTTGCAACTCCCTTTTTTGTTCGAGGAGGTTGTGCTTCCAAGACAGCTTTTACTTTATTCTGATATATTTCGATACCATTTTTATGCACTAAGATCAACCCGAGAAAATTAATGGCTTTGACCCCCGAAGGCACACTTTAATGGATTCACACTACAACAAATTGCATCTTGTGCCACGTTAAGAATTGTGGCACAAGTTGAAAATTCTCGTGGCTATGTCGTTTAGCCACGGGAATTCTCAAAATTATCTCTGTGGCACAAGTGRTCGTGGCTAAGATTTTGACACAGGAAAACTAAGGGCGTGGAATAAGCTGATTTTTATGCCACATTTATTCCCATGGCTAAAAAAATAACATGCCACGAGTGCTCCCATGGCTAACAAATCTCTTGCCACAAGTTCTATTGTGGCTAACTTACTAATTTTTGCTACCAATATTACGTGRCTAAAATTAAAGTTTGCTACAAAAACTCTCGTGGCTAACATATAAATTTGCCACAAATGCTCCCATGGCTTACCAACCACTTTCACAAGTGTTTTTGTGGCTAATTGATTGATTTGCTACAAATATTACCGTGGCTACAATATATTTCAGCTACGAGTGCTCTCGTGACTAACCAACCTCTACCCACAAGTGTTATTATGGCTAACTAATTACTTTTGGCACAAATATTAATGTGGCTATATTTTTACATTGTCACAAAAACTCTCGTGTCTAATAGATTCACATTATTKTAGGGATTCCTATAGCTCAGAAAGTCACTGTACATAGACATTTCGATAATAAGAAAATGTACTCATAAATAGCTAAACAAAAATGCATAATACTAAACATGCACTATCATATGATTATAATACCTATTTYTACACTAATATTTCAAATGTATTACACACACATTTTTGTATTCCATGTACAAAGGATACATTAAGTAAAAAAGTATCGAAAAAATAACATCATTTCACATGAACTTTTAAATACATACACCACAAAAAGTAATATGATGACGTAGATCATTTAAGCCCGCTCAAAAGCAATGCTCGTCACCGCGTTTCACATTATACCAAAATGATACCCTGCACATTGAAAATATTAAGATTAGTAAAAGCTACGAAAATTGGAATTTTCTTAATCTCAAAAAATTAAAGCTCATCCAGTGCACCATGATCACAGTAAGACATGGGAAGGCGAATCCATCAATCACATGATCAGATTTCTAATTGATTACATCTTTAGTGTGGCCAATTTCAATCATCTCAAACTTTTCTAGGACATTCAAACTCAAACTCCATTTTAATTCAAAAAGCTTGAATCATTATCTCAAAAGTTGGAAAAGGACCAAAGTATAGAAAATTCACACTAATCAAATTAAGAATTAGTATTAATCAGTATCAAATTATGGAATGCTAAAATTATAGTTAAAAGCTCTTGGGCATTGAAAAAGATCCTAAGTCTTCGGTCTTAGTAGAGAGTTGTAGTGGCTGGAAGTCCATGTTACAAGTTCAAAATTTTCTATTAAAAAGGCATATGGATTACGAGCATAAACCTAAGATTTAATGAAGAAGRCTTATTTCCAACAACTCATCTAGCCTAGAAAGCATTTTCATTTTATGGTGAAGTCTTTTGAACAGGTTTACAATAGGGGATAGGGTGAGTCACTAGTGTCTTAAGTTTCATAAAACCTGATGTGTTGCAAACAGCAAGCTGAACCAGTGGTGCACTTTTTTTAACTATCCTTTGTCTACATGAGGGAAGATGCTAGATGGTCTAACCATTCATAGGTAGTTTATGAGTTGGGATGCTGAGGTACGGTGGCTCTAGATTCTTAGTAAGTATATGATGTGAGAAGCCAAAATTGGTACAAGCGAAAATAAAGGAGAAACGCAAGGTGCAACTGTACCACGCAACAATAATCGTTGTCATAGTGTCATCTTTAGATCGACCTTTGTTGTCTGATTAATCAATACTATAAACACAGAGCAGAAAGGCTCAACATCTTTTATCGCAACCTAATAAAGCTCACACTCAGCAAAACTATCAAAATTTCACCTTTCTACATAAGATATTATAATCTGCTGATATAAATTAGTTTTGTTCTATATAACACCACTCAAAAATGCAGCAAAACACAAGCTGACATATCATCTTTAGCTAACTAGGGAGAGAGAAGGGGACGTAGGAGATAAGGCAGTGCAGTAGCAATGGAGCAGTAGGTGCAACTGGGTCAAACTAAACCTAGTTCAATGGGCAGGTGCAACTGCATATACTCATAATAAGTGCAACGCAACACCAGGTGCAACAATTGGGTCAAACCTAGTTTGCAGGTGCAACTACAGATATGCACCGCACGTGACACTACATTGTTGGGTTATGGCTGAGGAACGAGAGAGAGGAGGATTACGAGGAATGACGGTGCAACTAAGCACCTCATGACAAGTTGATTAATTTTAGGATCAAACCTCATGACAATTTGATTACTCTTCTATAAGTGATTATGTCATTCAAAATGGTGAGAAAGTATAAACACATGGYACTAAGCATTGACTAACTAAAATAAAAAAGTCAAATACTTTCTCCAATAAAAGGCCATCAAATTTAACATTGTAATTTCACACTAACCCTAGTGACTCGGCCATTACATTAAATAATATTAGTCACAAGCTAGCATAAACAACAAACCAACAAAAACGATAAGAAAAAACCCGAAGCATTTTMATGAATTCATAACAGATATGCAACTAGCTTCATAAAATAATTATTACCACTAAAAACTTCGGATATATATGCACAAATTTGTTAATATAAAGGCTTACCTGAATATTAGCAATTACAACTTTCTTACCCTTACAGAGAGCTCATAGAGAAATATCACAAGTTGGAGTTATCTGCAAACTACATAAGAGACAGTACCATTATCAAACATGTATCATGTGTACAAGCTAGGATACAAAAGATTGGAGAAGATAAAGTAGGAATACAAATGTAATAATATTTAGAGTTTCGTATTATTAACTCTTACCTACAAATAAATAAGCTAAATCAATAAATGACATAAATGGGACATGATGTTTTTAATCACCTTCAATTATTATTTACTTGAACTACAACCCAAAAGTTTGTAGCAACTGATCGATCTTTGAGTGCCAATTCTTATTGTTTGCAGAAATTTTCCGATCTACTTCTTTCCTATTTGTTTCGACTTCATTCTTGGCCAATTCTACATCTTTCCTAGCTTGTTTTGCTTCCTTTCTAGCATCCTTAACTTCCCTTTTAGCATCTCCTGCCTCTTTTCTAGCTTGTAGAACACCTTGCTCACCATTTTTGTCCATTATATTAGAAAAAAAAGTCAATAACTCTCTTTTCAAGTAATAATCTTATTATATTAACCCCTTCTTTGATTMTTTTTTCTTAATTTCCTCCCCGACTCCAAACAAGACAAAAAAAGAGAACGGAGGGAGTATTATTATTATTTTATTGCATTTTATTTGTGTTTTAAAAATCTAATTTAAGTTTATGTATGTTGATTATTTACTTATGAGTTCACTTTAAATAATAACCTACATTATAATACTTAGATCNTAGTTATTATTTGTGTAATTTAATTCCTTTTAAGTATGACTTGAAGTTATAGTTTTTGAATGTGGGTTTTTAGGTAACGGAGTAATGCAAGCTGTTTGTGGAGAATCGAAATAATATGGAAAAGTAGACAATAGGAAAGCATGCAAACAAGATTTCATGTCTACTACTTAGCCTTCATGCATTTATATATTTGTTGGACCTTATTTTAGTTGTGAATTTGATCCGTCTTATTACAAATGAATAAGGTTCTCTATGRATGATTTTAAGGTTTATTTGTCACTTCACTTCTTGAATTATACATTTATACTTGTACAGGTTTCTGTTAGCCAGACCAGTTGGGAAGAGTTGCTTTAGTTTCCATCAATGGTATACGACAACGGTCAATAGACAACGTAATGTCTCAGTGTTGCATCATTTTCCATCATCCCACCTAGTAGTGCAAGAACAAGAGAGAATTCTTGATCTGTTGTTTCGTTTTGGCAATGATTTAGTAGTACTTTTGTACCTAAACCCGTTTATTTTTTGGTTTAGTTTTGGCATTGAAGTGAKTGCTCATTCTGTTAAAAATCTTATATGTAGCTCAGTGATTTCTGTATGTTCTTTCTAGCTCTCCTATTAAAACAAGTGTCTTACTTTTTATTTAGCATGTCTGCTTAAGTATAATAACTAATATAATGTCATTTTCTAAGTCTCTGAGAGTGCCAAAGGCTAGTTCTGATACACGTTGATGCATAGAATTACAGAAGAGTCATGATCCTATGTTAAATATAATGTGTTTTGTATTAAGATGCGAGTGTTTGGATGCATGTAGGGTGGTTACAGGGGTTTCTATGCTCGAAATACCGTATCATTAATGCTTAAATCTGTCAATGCTATCCACAAACGCGGTGGAACGGTCCTTGATACTTCACGAGGGGGCCATGATACCATAAAAATAGTTGACAACATAGAGGATCGTGGAATCAATCAGGTAAACTTGTAAATATGTTATAATGCAGCATGCTGATTGCCTTTCATTATCTGAGTTTTATGACTTTTGTGTCAAAGGTATATATAATTGGAGGARATGGTACTCAGAGAGGGGCATTTGTGATTTAGAGGTATTGGGATTTTAGCAGTTTTCATTTTCATAGCTTATTAGCTTATGATCATCAATTTGCGGTTTTTATATCTGTTCACATCAAAACTTATAGGAAATTAGAAGACGAGGACTAAAAGTTTCTGTCATTGGGGTACCCAAGACCATTGACAATGATATACCAATATTGTTTATCCTTGCTCTTTGTTTGTGAACTGTGTATTCTGCTAAGTTATATTAAGTCTATTTTAACTGCCATAAAAGTTAACCTTTTTTCTTCATTTAAACCTAGGTCATAGATAAGTCATTTGGTTTTGACACTGCAGTGGAGGAGGCACAAAGAGTAATTGAAGTTGCCCATGTGGA
>SNQN01006354.1:21779-33933 GCA_008642245.1 Bassia scoparia | reverse complement strand
CATGAGCATTCATCTTTGTTTAGTGTGGTCAAAACAATACTTCTTAGCCGTTGGAAGAATAACAACACTCCACTTCATTCTTTGGCACATTCTTTGAATCCAAGGTATATCATACTTCACAATTCGGTTTTAATCATATACGTTTTTGCAAACTATAAATTACAAACAAATGATAAAAACAAATGATATTGCTAACGAATGCCCTTAGTCATGAAAAACTGAATACAAGGCATTAATCTCATTAAAGTAGTGCAGTTGCTTGCATAATACAATGAGAGCTGTATATAGCCAGAATAAATGTATAATAACCATCAAACATACAAAATTTATGTACAAKACGAAAATTAGGGCAAGTGCATTTGTTAATCTATACATAGCKAAATACACAYATAGCTCTTTTGCWCTCGATCAGCTAGCTCTTCAATTCTTGTCCACACTTTTTTTAGTCTATGCAAGAAAAGAAGGAAGCAAATTAGCATCATTATTAAATTATGCAATTTCATTTTAGTTTATTGGTACAACCATGCACGATGCTATATATTTGGCAATACATGCAGCTTTGAAGCCGCAAAAACAAAGACACGATCTCCATTCTTAHGAGATCTGATCTCAAAGAAACCAGCGTAAGCTGTCATGCCAGTCATACCTACAGAATCAATTATAGAAGCCAAGGATGTCAAATGAGTAGACTCCGTAGTATAAGGCACCAGATATGTTGACGAAGAAARGTCYGGAAACAGCTACCTTAGATAAACTAAAAAGCATGGATATTGATAAATATTACTGTATGAGCAACCAAACTTGTGTCATTGTGAGTGTATGACTCCTTATTTTTCATTAGTCTTTACATCACTACTTATTTGGCTTCCACATTTCCTCTTCTTAACTAAAATATAGCTAGATGACGTGAAATAAATARTGAAAAGAGCTCCTGAACAAAAATAAATCACGCAAAAGACCAATGTGGCTTACCAAGAATCCCTGTATAGTAGGAAAGGGGCACATCTATATGCTCTATTTTAATTAACAGGTGCGGAGACGTGATATGACTATATTCTTCCCAACTAGTAATTCACTACACAAGATCGCCTGCCTTGAAGTTTGGATGCCGAGAATCCAAAACTTTGGACACTCCATGTCCAATGAGGGGCTGCAGATAGTTAAGCATCACAGTTTAACATACTAATTTTCAAGTCAAATTTAGATTTTTAGAAACTGAAATAATCATTCCTCGGGTATAGTTACGAAAATAGGTTGTAGTCTAATTCATTTTCAATTGGTTTTGATTACTACAGTTTTGTTATATACTAATAAAATACTGTTATTATTTGATACACCTAATAAATTTTTATACAAGTAATTGGTTTRGGTCATATAAATAATTTAGGAGAAACTCWAAAGAATTGTGTTTGGAAAAAAAATGGGAGTAAATATGACTCAATGAAACCTTTTTGTTCAATCAGAGCTTGAAGCAACAATATCCAAATCCATGAAACATACGATCTTATGTACTTGGAAGTCTTCCTTTACTAATTTATAATCAAATCTAAACCCAAAACAGGAATGTAGAGAGCAATCAAACAAACAAGTAAAATAATAGAATTGGAATCCAAAATGTGATTAAAAAAATATACTGATCCAGGCATGAAGGTAGCCGCATAAGATGGACCCCACGCTTGCTCATGAGACTCCTCATGTAAGGATCACAAGATAAGTAAAGATTCTTGAGAAGAATCCCATGAATTTCAGGACTTTGAGAATTGTCTTTGTGGTAGTTAACTCCATGTAAGTTTCTTTCGGAACCCGACAACATAATCTTTAAGAACTACTTGACTGTTGCTAACTTGTTTCTGCCATAGTTACTCTATTGTTACTCTGTTAGAAATAGATAGTTTTTTTTGTTTGTTTAATGATGAGATTAGAATTGAAAATGGGTTTGAAATATAAGAGGGATCAACTTAGAACCAATCGAATAATGAATTAACCATCACATTAAGCTTAGCACACATTAAATCAACCATCTGCTTTATTATAAAAATGGTATACCACCAATTAAAGATTCAAAACCACAATTTTGATGCATAAAAAAAGATTAAATATTAATATTAAATACATTTATTTATAGAATAAAGTATGAAGATTTATACCTCCATGAAGCAAAGAGTGAGAGGTTGTATGAGGGTGTGTTATGCTTGTTGTAGGCGTCAATTTGTCAAGTCTGTACCATGTCACCATGCTTCAACAATAGAACTGAAGAAATTGGGCTTTTGCAAGCTCTGGACTTGCATTTGCTTGCTATCATTTCAACACAGCGTTAAAAGAAACTATACCTCAATCCATGCAGTTAATTTCGGCCTTCTGATGTGATATCATAGCTCTTTATGTCTAGCAAAGCTGCCTGATACCTTTCAACAAAGGGACGTAAGCAATGTCCACCTGCAATGAAATATATATTCACTTCGGATTTCAAATGAGCACTTTTCAACCATTAGAACACTTAAGTTGTCTCTCATCATGTGATGACTAAATGTAGACAAAAACATTTTAGTCAACTGAAATGAAAGATTAGTTGTATGTTCTATTATTTTTTTTAATGAGTTAAGGTGAAGGAGGATAAAGATCACACAATAAAAGGGAAATTCTATTTGGTAGACCCCAGTTTTTACTGTTTCTACATGGTAAGATTTTGAAAATTTTTGAGTTGTTTAAAACTGGGGTCTTACCATATAGAATTTCCCGTGCACTTTTTTTTTTATAAAGGCTTACCATGTAGAAAAAGTAAAATTGGGTCTACCGTGTACTTTTTTTTTCAAAAAGCTACCATGAGAAAAAGTAAAAACTGGGGCTACCATATAGAATTTTCCAATATTTAAAAAACTACTGTTATTTTGAGTAAAAGAAACTGCAAGAACATTATGGAGCTTCACATTCTATCCGTCTAGGTATTTTTCAATTAAATTTAAAGGAACTCGGGTCACATATGCAAAGTAGTTATCTTGATTTAAAAGGACTTCATTTTTGTTATAACAAAATCTCTTGCTTTCTCATGATAAACTTTTTCAACATTCACAGCTAGGTAAAAGATGCAAACTTGTTGAACCAACTTACGGGTTTGAAATCTTGCTACCATGAATAGAATTTTTCAATATACAACATTCAGAATATAAACATGTCATTTACAGACAAGCTCGGCATAATAAACAACCTGTACTACCAGTTACCTCAGACCATTTCACCAAATCTTTTGGCTGGCTCTAATGCTCTATTATTAACTTCTAAAAACAAGTTTGAATCTTATCACAGGTACAATCTTCTCAGCCAGATAATAGAAGAAAAGGCCGACCTGATGCCAATTTGCCTTCTCTGCAGTTTACAGTCACTCAATTTGATTCAATCTTATATACCAGCACTCGAAAGCAAAGCATATAAATAAGAAGATTATAAGCAATAATCTTCAAATCATGACAGACCAAAAATTCTTTTACGGGGTAATTTGCTTCATGTGATACGTGCATCTGATCTCTTCTCTTCAAGATGTGAAATACTGAAGTCTGAAATGTTAAAATTCTGCAAATATTTCATTGCTCAAATCAAACCAAATTCATCCACAAAACCAAAATACAGGGGAATAATTCCCTTGATGAAAAAGATTCTTATATAATCAACATGATTGCATAATGTAAAAGTTGAAAGCCACTAAGAAAGAACAAAAAAATTGAAAATCTACTCATCCCCAAGACCATAATGAAAAGAATGRAGTCTWTAAAAGGAAAAATTATACAAATACATTTAGGGTTTAAATTGGTGTTTTCAATTTGGGGTTGTAGGATTTAGGTTGAATCTACTGAAACTGAGCAATATTTGAGGAGAAATTACGCCATCAATGTAACTGAGTACAACACTGTTTTGGGTTCAATTTTGAATTGGGGGTTTTTTCGTTTTCTTTTTTGCTGCAAGAATAAGGCTCATCTTAAGACTGATTCCCAAGAACTAAGTGCATTATCATTAAGGTCCTTTTTTATGCCCTTCTTGCTTCTTTCTGTCTCCCTATGTGTAAAAGCTAGGTTTCCCTTTTTTCTATCAAACATTTGCACATACTTCCTCCATCCCCAAAGGTAACTGCTTTCACAATTAGGTTCAACATAGGATAAGATGGTGGCATGTAACGTGTAATAGTTCATACACATGAAAAATAGTGGAACATGGGACAGTGTAAGGAATAGATYAAAAAGCGTCATTTGAGATATGCGCAAAGAAATGTGRTGAAACGTATTGGGACATCCACAATAAGGAATGTGGGAACAAGACACAAACCATCTTCAAGGCCAGTGGATCCCCAAAAAAATTTCAGACCAAACTTAGATAACCAAGACCAGTCTTATTTTTAAACTTTCTAGAAAAAAAGCTCCTGCAAGATTTACTTAACCACAATTAAGCAAGTATTGAGATAAGAATTAGATCTAAAGTGGTTGTAATTATGAATAGCATAAGAGCAACACACAATTATATAATGGTTTCAACTCTCACCATTCRCCAAGTTCACGTCCAAAACAACTACGCTTGACACATCCCCATGGAGCTTGGCAAAAGCATGATTGTGAGCAATTCACCCAAACAGCTCCAACTTCTAGAGCCTACATTACAAGAAGACAAGGGGCGAATGAAATCACAGAGCCAAATACTCAATTCAACAAAAAGACAAATTGAATTACTTGATTAGTGCAATAACCTCACCTTAGATACCCTCTCACAACTATCAAYGTCTTTAGAAAATATAGCAGCAGCTAAACCATATCTGAGAATCACAAACATTACATAATATTAGTTCAACAAAATACAAAAGGGTTTGTTCAAGGAGGTAGAATCAACAAAGTAAAAACTTACTCTGTATCATTTGCCAATTCAATGACTTCATCTTCAGAACTAAATGTCTTAACACATAAGACAGGGCCATAAACAAACAATGAACTTCTGCAATTAATTCAAACCCAATTGCAACCAAAATTAAAATCAAACTAATTACTCAACCCAATTAAATCTGTTTCATAAAACAACCCAGCTATTACTTAAATTTAACTAATTTCCAGATTTTAATTAAACCCACGCAACACAAAAATCAACAAGTTTCAATCTCAAGCATTAACCACAACAAAAATCAATTAACAAAATTATCAAATCAATTAAACTCACACCAATTTACAAATCAAAACAAATTTCTTGGCAATCAACTAACCTAAATTGGAGGCTAAAAATGAACTAATTAACCTTCACTAAACTGCAATTCAATTGGAAACTAATCAAGCGAATTTTTACTCAATTATCCAAGGGTATTAAAATTGTAATCATCTCAATTGAAATTACAAAGTGTTAAACATGCAATTAGTTTCAAACTTTCAATTGATGTCAAGAAGTAACTCAATCATTAGGGTTTCAATATATAACTCAAACTTATAATAACATATAAAAACTCAGAAATATATACTTCCTAACAAAACCATCCAGAGAAGTAGAAAAAAAATAGAACACGATATCATAAACGAAAGATACTTGTTACAGATTACACAAATAAAGAAGTAGAAATCAAAGGCAATTTAACAAACTTATAAAACATTAAATAAGAAGCAAAATTCGTATGATATGTTAAACGAAAACTAAAAACCAGATATAATAACAATATCGAGTTTTATGATGAAGAAGATGACAAACTGAATAAAGCAATCAAACAATAGTCGAACACAAAAATTGATCAGAGTCATAAAGAATGAAAGGAATATTAAAGAAGACTAAAATAATGGCGAACATTTAAATAAAGAAATTAGGTTGAATCATACCTTAAAATTGTAAACCATGCGAATCGACAATTGACGAAATCAAGTTTAATTGTGAGAATTTAGATCATAACTTTAAGATGGTAAACAAGCAGAAGGCAAGAAGAAAAGCTACCATTTGATATTCCTTAAATTCAAAGAAATAAACGTTATAACACCAAAAATAAATAAAAATAAACACCACACGATCATAAAGCACAATCGCACCTCAGGAAACCCTCAAGTAACAGATCCAGCTGTTGGACACTGCCAATCCCATACAAGCATTGACCCACCAAAGCTTCTCCTAACCCCCCAACAACGAATCTCACGGCGATCCCCTTTTCAATCGGCCATGGGTAGCAAACATCTGACTTGTTGCAGACACACCACGACCTGATGACACCGTAAAGGAGCCAGCGGCATGAAACGGCGACGGAAAACGGCGGAGAATGAGAGAGAGAACCGTCGCAGGGGAAAAAAAAAGGCCCTTGCAACGAAAATGGCGAAGGAGGAGGTGGGAGGGAGTGTCGATTAAAATGACGACGAAAGGTGTAGGGAGTTGTTTTGAAGAAYCCCATTTGAGAAGTAGGTGCACAGGTGGTAGCTAACGTGGCGTGGGGTAAGGGCAAAACGGTCCCAACACMGTTCATTATGAACAGTAATTTTATGCTTACTTTTTTTGTTGTTTGGATTATATTATGCATTAACCACATTTGCTTCATTTCTAATGTATTATTTGAAAGGTATTATAGTGATACATGGCTTAACGAGGTCCCCGGTAGAGTTGCTCCACATGTTAACTATGAAATTTCAACACAAAGATTCAACTTCTTTAAAAGGTTGTTTCAAGACTTTGATAATAGAAGAAAGGTTAATATTGAGTATGCTATGTTTTTGGCAAAAGAAGGTGGAGTATTTACCTAACRTGAATGCTTGATTGATATGTACTTGATGGCTCCAAAACATTGGTGGGCAACTTTTGGCTCACAAGTTCCGATCTTTCAAGCAATAGCATTCAAGTTATTAGGACAACCATCATCTCCCTTGTTGCGAGAGAAATTGAAATACTTACAAATTTATTCATTCATGTACTAGAAACAAACTTGCTCAAAAGCGTGCTCAAGATTTGGTGTACATCCATAACAATCTTTGTTTGCTTCCAAGGAGAGGTGAAAATTATAGCAAGGGAAGAACAATATTGTGGGATGTTGGAGGAGATGACTTTGAAAATCTAGAAGATTCTATTTATCTTGGCATGGCGGATCTTTCTCTTGATGAGCTCGAGTTGGAAACCAATTTTGTAACGAAGGATGACGATGGATTTGATAAGAATGATGTGTGATGATCAAACTTGAATTTACTTATTTATTTGATTTGGTTTAATTTACTATTTTAAAGTAGTCATGTTACTTATTTAGTCATTTGTTTGGTTTGGTTTGTAAAATATTTTTATGCTGGACCTTTTACTTTTTTGCTTTTTATGTGAGTTTTATCTTAWTAAAGTGTGATTTACCTATGCAAAATGAAAGCTTGTAAAATCTATATCTATACCTTTTATCTTATTAAATTGTTGATTTAACTCTCCCCCCAAATATACATGTGACACTTGGTATCTCTTAACTTCCTCCAAACTCTTTTTTCTTGCTTTCTCAGTACATTAACTTGTAGAGTAGTATATCCTCTTCAAATTTCCTTTTTTTCATTTTCACGTCAGCTTTTTAGTTGTAAAACAACTTCTTTAACCTTTTCATTTTCTATCATTTTTTTTTTCAAATATAATTTCCCGCTTATTAAATACGTCTCATCTCATTCAATTTTCACTAGATTATTATTATTTTTTTAAGTCATCTTCTCCTTTTATATATACAAAACTCAGAATTGTATATTCTTATTATCTAGAACTTTTGATCTTGAATTTGATGGTGGTTATCCACTTAAGAAAAAAATTATTGATAAAATTGACATCCTTTGTAATATCACATTTTATGCAACATTCTTGGTAATATTATTTTCATGTCTCTTTCTCATTAATGGCTTTCAATACTAATTTTTTTGGTTTTCTTTGCATTTTTACTCCACTAACATAAAAGTTAAATTCTATGCCTTTTTTAAAATATGAATGGTCTATTTATAAATAAAAATTGAATTTATTATATTTTTTTTATTGCAGAGAGTGAAAAAATCTAGAAAAAACCTTATACAGATTGATACTTAATATTATTTTAGAAGGAAGATCGAAATTAAACAAATTCACTCACCTCTTATAAATCATATAAGATATGAGAGTAAAGGAGTAGCTAAGTGATTAAAATTTCCTCCGATTCAGGAATTCCCGAGATGATTCTCATCCTCCGCCATTGTAGCTCTCTTAGCAAAAAAAATAAAAAAACAAAAATAAAAGAATCTAAGATATGACATGATAAGAAATAACTATTATTCATGCTAAAAAATAGGCAAATTGTCTTGTAACAACACGAACTTGGTGCGAGGTACACAAAACAGCACCAACTTGATCGAATTCCACATAACAACACCAACTTAGAGTTTGGGTGCAACACATAGAATTAAACTTGAATTGTGGACACATGACAACACCAACCTCGGGTGTACCAATTTGAGGCTGAATTACTTGTAAACATGTCATATATGTTATGCTTTGCACCCGAACTTCAATTTGTGTTGTTATATGCACCGATCAAGTTGGTGCTGTTTTGTACACTTGCCCCCAAGTTCGTGCTGTTGCGGCCAATTTTGCTTAAAAATTATGTGACAAAAATATTTTCGTTCTTATTTTTCTCACATTTGGGCGTTTTCATTTTTTCATCTTATATATAATAGATAAGATAAAGTTTAACAATAAGTGACATTCGTGCATTGCACGTTAATTTTGATTATTTATTTTAATTACTATAGTATTTTCAAGTCCCCGTGTTCGTTATTTTAAGTTACCGTTTTTCCATACCCGTATTATGTTAATGTCCATATCCGCTGTCCGTATCCGTTTTAGTGCAAACTTAGATCATATCTTATGATTAAATTACTTTCATTGTACTTTTTTCATTCTATTCACTAGGTTATGACGGAAACCAGGCCAAAATAAAAGTTTATTACATTAATCTCATTTGCATCATTTTTTTTATTTTAGAAAAGGAAAGGTTAATTAATCATTAATTGTAAGTCATATGACTTCTACAATAAAAATCTAATAATAATCAAATACAAAACAATGGGATCAAATAAAATTCAACTTGAAAAACCTAGATTATTGTAAGCAGATATGCCAGCACAATCACTCTTCTTTCATGTTGCTGCTTCTTCTCACAACTTTTCACGAGAGATTAACGGTTTTTTTACATCAATTACATCTATACAAATATTTACCAACGTGCAACTTTCAATTAAATTTTCCCAATTTTGCACATAAACTCAACTATCATCATATACTTCTATAAAACCCGTAAAAACTGTTTTGGTGCTAGTATAAATTCAAATTGAGGGAGTATATATTGCTAATAACATTGTCAAAATTAATAATTTTGACTCCATATTTTTTTTACATTACTCACAAACTAACCTTAAATTACAATGAGTAAATTTTCTCTTATGGAGGACTAGCACGTATAAGCACGCGATGCGTGCGGTCATTTTTAAAATATTATAAACTAATTTACAATGAGAAAATAAAACTTATGCAGTTTCGTTGGACATAATTCCAAAATTAAAAATGACAGAGATTATTATGATTTCATATTTTTGATGTATTTTTCTTCTTATTGAATTTCTAGACAATGAGTTTAAATATATGGTGTAGTTTTAATCAACTGATTACTTACACTAACATACGATAGTTATATTGGTCAATATAATAATATTATATAAGCAATTAATATAGGTTTGTAATAAAAATTATTTAATTCAATATGTTTTTCAAATAATTTTGATAATTAAGCGATTCATGAGAATAATTAGTCAATATAATTAATAGATTTTATTCGAATTTAATCATATTAATTAATTAAACCTTTTAATTTTTTTTATTTATGGGAATAAATTAATCGATGTAATTAAGTTTTTATTAATGCATATACCTTTTTTATATTGCTTATAAATGAATTATAAAAAATAAAGAGATTTCTATTTTTTAGTATGGCATTTAAGCTTTCTACATCAATTGAAGGGTGATTAGTCTTTTAAGAGGGGGACACCATCTTCCTCCCCCCTTCCCTTATATAATAGAGATTAATTAGATCATGAACACGTACATAAGGAATTGTTTGTGGAACAACATTTAAATAGATTTTAGAAAATATAAACTGTTTATTTGTGATAAATTACAAAGGTGAACTACTAATTGCTATTGACCATTAAACCAAATTGATACACCAATAGCCACCAACCCATAACAAAACCCTACATGGCAGCCCTAATCCCTGGAGCTCCGTCAAAAAACGCCCCAACCCAGCCAAACACGGCCAAGACGACGCTTATCGGACCTTCAACCACCCCTAGGGTCACATTATAATCTTCCATAAACAATGCAACAAACAAGGGCACCATGGCTCCCATTAAAAAAGCCAAACCCGAGGCTGCAGCCGCCCYTAGTGGGTCCCTATCGGCGTCAACCTGACCAGCCTCGATATCTAGGGTTGTCGAATCAACGGATATGTACTCAGCAATTGCTGAGCTACAAGCCCCGGCCATAAGGCCTAGAATCCCAGTTAGGACCATGGCATTGATGTCTTGACTTACCGCGCCCATCCCTAMCATGAGGGACGCGGTTGACACTAACCCATCGTTGGCGGCGAAAAATGTTGGACCTAGCAAGTGTGCCACTTTTGAATCATATAAGTTATTCTCTACAATGTTTGGTTGGTTTATCTCATGATCGTCTATTATGGTTGCCGTGGGTATTTTATCGTGGTCAGCCATGTATCGTAGCTCAACTAGTAAAGTTACGTGTTTTATGTAAGGAAGGAGTATTAAGCTAAGAAGAGTGTGTTGGGCACAAGCTCACCAAGTTATGGTACGTGTTTTATAGGAGGCTATACATCAGTGGGACTAACTTTCAATTTGTTTTTAGCTAATTAAATTTTGAGGGGACAATATTAATATACGCATTTTTGTTTTATCAATTGGAATCACCATACGTTATTCTCTCCATTCCACTTTAATCTATAAGTTTGGTTTTTTGAATACAAAGAGAGAGGAAATTTGAAAATGAAAAGTCTTTATATACATAAGAAGTAAAAAAATCTTCTTCTTGAAGGAGATAAACTATCAGTAATCAATTCAACTAAAAGGATATGACATATTCCGTGAGAAATTAACAACCTTATTTGTGATGAAGGGTTGGATATTGATGCTATAGTTTCGTGCTCTAACAATTATTGCACACATCACAAATAAATTAAAAGAATAATACAATTTCCAAGTAATACTAACTTAATTTATTCAAATACTAATGTCTCTTAATTTACGTGAGATTTTACAAGCGTAAATAAACAAATCGYAATGGAGGGAGTGAAAATTAAAAAGTGAATTTATTTACAACCCATGCTAATAATGTATAATGATTCACTTTTGTTAGACGAAATTGTCTCAGTTGAGCCGGGGGGGCGGCGAGGGGCTTTTATGTTATTTGGAGTTAAGTGCAATACTAGGTAACGAACTTAGGTAAAAGTTATAGTTTAGGTACGCTAGTTGAAAAAGTTACAATTAAAATAGTATCTAACAAAGATTCTCGTTAACTTGATGTTAATATTAAAAATCAAGTTAGTAAATAAAATTTAAAAAACAACTAAAATATATATAAGCATAAATTAATTATCATAACCCTCAATTTATCTCAAAATAAATTCCATTCGACATCTCTCTTCCCCGACAAAAAAATAATAAATAAAATGAAAAGAGAAGAAAAAAAAAAGAATTATTAAAGCTTCATTCGCACTAGCTCATCTCCAACTGCAGGGTTCTTGGTACTTCCAATGTTCTCATCCTTCATCTTCAGGTATTAAGCTGCAAAAAAACGAATTTATCTCAAAATTTAAAAATCTTGAATACTCCGTATATTTAATTCATTTGCTATTATAATTATAATCACAATAGTTTATTTGATTAATCAACATATTAACAATCTTCACAACTATTATAAACAAAATCATATTTAAATATAGCAATCGTCAACTATCAAGACCAAAATTGAACAACATCAAAAACTAGCAAACTTTACTCAAAAAAAAAAAAAAAAAAAACTAGCAAACAAACAAAAGGAAGAATAAAAAAATAAGTCAACGTACCTTGAGGAGGGGCATGTTAGGAAAATTGTCAATTGCAAAGGGAGTACT
>SNQN01006354.1:0-16111 GCA_008642245.1 Bassia scoparia | reverse complement strand
CCGTAAATAAACAAATCGAAATGGAGGGAGTGAAAATAAAAAGTGAATTTATTTACAACCATGCTAATAATGTATAATGATTCACTTTTGTTAGACGAAATTGTCTCAGTTGACCGCCGGGGAGGGGCTTTTAATGTTATTTGGAGTTAGTGCAATACTAAGTAACGACTTAGGTAAAAGTTATAGTTTAGGTACGCTATTGCAAAAGTTACAATTTAAGTAATCAAACAAAGATTCCGTTAACTTGATGTTAAATTTAAAAATCAAGTTAGTAATAATAATTTAAAAAACAACTAAAAATATATAAAGCATAATTATTTATCATATATAACCCTCAATTTATCTCAAAATAATTCATTCGACATCTTCTTCTCCCACAAAAAAATATATAAATAAAATGAAAAGAAAGAAAAAAAAAAGAATTATTAAAAGCTTCATTCGCATCTAGCTCACTGCCAACTGCAGGGTCTTGGACCTCTCCAATGTTCTCATCTATCTTCAGGTATAAGCTGCACAAAAAAAGAATTTATCTCAAAAATTTAAAATCTTGAATACTCCGTATATTTTAATTCATTTGCTATTTATCACTATAATCACATAAGTTTTATGATTATCAACATATTAACAATCTTCACATATTATAAACAAAATCATATTTAATAATGCAATCGTCAACTATCAAGACCAAAATGAACAACATCAAACTAGCACACAATTTACTCAAAAAAAAAAAAAAAAAAACTCTGCAAACAAACAAAAAGAAGAATAAAAAAATAAGTCAACGTACTTGAGGAGGGCATGTTAGGAAATTGTCAATTGAAGGAGTAACCAAATTTTTTTTCATTCATGTCCATCAACAATTTTTTGGTTAAAGATTAATAAAAACTAAGTAGGGGTATGATAATTAATTAAGCTTTTATTCTATTTTTTTTAATTTAATTTACTAATTTGATTGTTAAGATAATACCAAAGTTAACAGAATCTTATTTAGCTAGAGTACCTTAGTTACAACTTTATGCCAACTAGGGTACTTAAACTGTAACTTTTACCTATTCTATGTCGGTACCTAATATTACACTTAATCTCAATGCTTATTGCATATGGGGTTCATATCTCTTCTTTAAACTTTTACTATGTGTAGTTTTCTTTTTTTTTTTACCTAATATTGTCAAAAGGAACTGATTTATGTTATTATTTTCATAAACCATACCGCATTTTGTTTTGTGTGAACTATATGTCCACTAACTACCTAGTTTAATTTTAATCCATTGTTCATAAACTATTTGAACAAATAAGATAATTTTAAGTGACAAGTAAATACAAGACCATACATCTTTATGTATTCAGATACATGACAAATACATTTAAGTATTTGATCACCGAATGTGGTACCTCAAGTGAGAACTATACACATATACGTTTTTATTTGTGTTTAATTACAAATCGATATGTTACCACAAGACCTACTAATCTATTATCATGGAAATACTTAAATGTATGTTTATTTGGTAATCCACAAATTGGAAATCCATATAAAAGTTGGATGCTCATACTGTATTAGTGAAAAGGAGAGGACTATTTGTTACATTTCCTTTACATGAAAGACATAGTGTATTACGTCCTGCATGATGAATACTTTTCATAAGTTGACGTTCATATTATTGTTCGTTTTCTGCGGAATCATCATTCATCAACACTACTTGAGCTACACAATTGGATTGCCGACTGGGCAAGCATCTAACATACTAATAAAAACAAAATAATGAAAAGTGATGGATATAATAATGCCTGAGGATGTGCCATACACACGAATGCCTCTCAGCACATATATTTATATATCTTACCACTTAATTATTAACTAGTTTTATGAGCACGCGATGCGTACTTGGAACTTAATGAATATTCAATTTTTAAAATGATTATACCGTACGGAATTTAAATAAATATTTTAATAAATTGATGTTATTAATTTGTTATAGCTAATTAGCAATACAATTATCTTAATATAATTAATTTGATAGTAATTATTTCTTGATTTCAAACTATATTTTCTATAATGTTTTAATTCAAATGACAATATTGTTCATTGAATTGATTGCTCACTAATTAAGTCACATAATAAATGTATGTTTATTTTCAATTTATAAGAGAATGGATAATTCAATCACATCAATTCACAACTTTTTATTATTATTAAGGTATTAAACTATATTAAGCACATATTAATATCATTAAGGGTATTATCGACATTTAGGTTGGTAGGCATCTTCCTCCCACTTCTCCTTACATTTATAATAGAGATATTGGTCGCTTACCTAATTCATCTTTTACTGATTATTTATTTTTATTTTATTTTTTAAGAAAAACTTCATCAACATGACTCCACGAATAGCTAGGCAATTACTCCCTCCGTTTTTGTTTGTTTTATGTTTTATTTCTCGTTTCTTTTTCTTATCCTAGATTATTAAATCTATGGATTATTTGTGAATTTGATTGATTGACCATGAACTACACGGGATTGCAAAAATTCTTATTTTACCGGATACGTAAATGAATTAGATAGAATTCAGTTTCGCCGCTATAATAATTCAGTTAGCTCATTCCTTGAGAAAGCTTGTATATGTCAGTGGATGAGGAGAAATACCCCATAGTACATAGAGACGATTGTCGTTTGTTGATCATGATAATTTTATTAAAGTTCGATTTGTTTTGTATTCCACATGTTTGATTTTGTTTCAATTCCTAAATGTCATATGCTATTTTATTACAAAAAAATTGTCTAAACACTACCCACTTTTTTATTTTTTGAAAAACAACTACCCAGATTTTTTATTGAAAAACTACCCAATATTTTCAATTTTTTTGCGAATCACTACTCACTTTTTGGATTTTGGCCATCTCAACACCTTTATTAACCACCCCAAACCACCCCAACATAGCATCCAATTGCAAAATCCCTAACTATGTTTCCCACCTCTAAAACCACCCAACACCCACCAAAACAACTCACACACCCAAACTCTCGTCACACTTAGTTTTTAAGCCTTTTCTCATCTATCCATCTGTTTATGTGACATTTGGTCTATCATCAAAAGTTGTTAGATTCGGAAAAAAATAAAACTAATGAAATAGGCTCAAGAATCACGTGATTTGGAGTTGTTTTTCAAATAGTTATGTCTTTGCAAAGTTTCAATATTAGAAAGTGGGGTAGTGATTCGCCAACAAAAACATAAAAAGTGAGACTAGTTGTTTTAAATAAAACAAACAATCTAGAGTTGTTCTCAAAGTGACAAAAACAGTGGATATTTTGTTGACGAATTTTTCCTTTTTTATTTAATTGATTTTTTCTTTTATAAAAAATCATTTCACACCATTTTCAAAAAAAAAATTTGGCTCTATAAAAGAATGATCTCTTTTAAGCGCCTGAATTTTACCCACAAAACCCAAATGGAGCAACTTTCTTAAATACCAGGAAACATTATAGAATGATTTATTTTTTCATACAAATTGAGATAGACATTTGGTTTTACCTAACTTTAACAACAACAAAAAAGATAAAAATAAAATAACAAAAAAAAAAAAAAAAAAAAAAAACCAACAAAAAAATAAAAGAAAAAAAAAAAAAAAAAACATTGACACTACGGTTTGAGAACAAACAAAAAATACAAGAGACAAAGACTACATTAAGAAATATTTTTTTCGTCAACCTGCAACAGAGGAATTGGTTAAAACAATAGATCTCAACTTATAAGTGCTGTTCCTACTTTTCCTTCACGTATCAGAATGATCTAACCCACACCATAATAACTTAGATAGATGATAGATGATAGATGAAGGAAAATCAAAACAATCCTACGTAGCGGGCATATAGTAATCAACCCATAGTCATATGTTGGTTTTAATTAGCAAAAACACTATGGACCATCCTAAAATGAACTAAACTATTAATCCTAATTCCTAATTTATATATAGTAATTGCACAACTATCGAGTAATCCGAGGACACAATTTCATCATTTCTAGTCTATTTTATTTAGTTTTATTATATTAAGAAGTTGTGATTAGGGAATTACATAAAATTATTGTAATTGTATTACCCTACCAAAGTACTTGAGGAGCAAGTATAGTTTAAGTATGTAATCATCTTAAGATAGTTTAGGCATGTAGAGAAATCAAAATATCTTAGGTGAGTTGAGATTCTAGGCTAAGTGTTATAAAAGAGTTTTAGGCTTATTAAGTATTAATATAATGTTTAATGAGGAGAGATAATTATACGCCTTTTGCTTACGCAGCAACTGTGTGTGCAACGAGGGGAATGCCCTCGAGGCCTAAAGGGTGTTTTTTTAGAGTTTGTGCGAAATTTGAATTCTTGTTTTTTAGCATATTGAAGTAATGCCTAGAGATTTTTGTTTATTATGCTTGAAAACACGAATAGTATGGAAGTCATTACCCGCACTTCTTCAAGAGTTGCCAAACCTATTAGTATGTCTGTAAGCGAATGATTCCATGGTTGGGTAGAGTACCAAATCATGGATTCAGGGGACAAGTAGATGTACTATTGAACCTTATGTTTTGATGAATGGCACAACAAACCAACAAAGCAAACTTCATGTGTGTAACTAATGTGTGTACCTAGTGTTGTTGATTCAGGCTTTAATAATTCAAGAGTCTTAAAGGAATGAGGATATCGTAGGAGAAGGAAGAAGTTTTGCCAGGGTGCTATTGAATGCACTTAAAGGAGCTCAAGGAACGGAAGGTCAAACTAAAAGTGAAGCTCGAGTTCCTTGGCAGTTGCTTAAAACAACGTACCAGAGAGTTGAAGATGCGTTCAGGTGGAAGATATTTGGTATAATTATCGTAGGATTTTTGATTGTAGATTTTATTGATTGCTTGGCATTAAGGGTGAATTATTGGCTGAAAATCGTTAAAATTGATGTATAAAATATGGTTGTGATTTAATCATTCTTTAAGGTTTAATTCACATGTTTTATAAAAAGGTATCGTTGAATAAAACCTAGGTTAATTGTAAATATCTTTTAAATAAAATATTTTTATAAAATGTTAAGAATTATTTTCTGTTAAATTATTTCTTAGAAACTATATAGCACTACTCCCACAAAATAGGCACTACTCCTATAAAATAGGAGATATTGTGTAAGTGGAATTACTGCTTGCTTTCTACGCATATATGATCTCCCTATAAATACTTCCAGTTAGTTATTCATTACATATACTTGAGCAAAGAATTAGTCATAGCTTTTATATTCGTACTAGTGCTACGCATCTAAGTCTTATTGAGTTGTAAGTGCTTTAATCTGTTGATTAAAGTAAGGGGTTGTGAGTGTTTCATAGCCGAGGAATTTCATTAGAAATCGAGAGTTAGAGGGTGACCAATAGAAGGATTGGTTACGAGGGGTTCCATAGTTCACATTGAACTTAACCATGGTGTCTTTGATTGTATGTAGGTGTCGTATCCTACTATCATAAAGACTAAGTCCTGTGTTGTATRAGGCCARAGTTTTTCCTCTCTAGGCGTTTGTCTTYAGAGTTTATGTGTTGGAAAAATCTCTATTCTCAAGTTTCTTTTGTGTAAGTTTCTATTAATTCCGCAAAAAGTAACTTAAGTTCCTCATCAATACAATTCACCCCCCATCTTGTATTGTTCAGTTGATCCAACAATTGATATCAGAGCCAAGTTCCTCYAAGTTGTCTGCAAACCCTAAAGAGAGAATTGACCGTGAAGAGCTAAGTGGAAAGATGAATCAACARGAGAAACTAGAAGAAGAATACTCTACGCAAAGACCTCCCATGTTCAATGGAAAATTCTATCCATATTGGAAGAATAGAATGGAGATATTCATCAAAGCCGAAAACTACCAGGTATAGAGAGTCATTGAAGTTGGTAATTTCGAGATTACCAAAACCGTCAGCAATGAGGTAGTTCCTAAACCTATGACTGAATTTGAGAAAGAAGATTATGAAAAACTTGAATTGAATGCACTTGCTGTRAAGATCCTACATTGTGGTCTTGGACCTTATGAACAAAATCGAGTCATGGGATTGCAAGACGGAAAAGGACGATATTAGCGATTTTGTTGAGAAATAACACATGAAGGAAATAATGCACGTCTAGCGTTCTAAAATAGAATTACTAATGTCAAATATGAACGTTTTGAAATGGAACCTAATGGAAACCATTCAAGAATACTAGATCTGACCTGCTACTTATGAATGAGGATTAAACCATGGACTTTTGTTGTTTTAATTTCACGTTCATTGCTTTTTAAGTTTCTCTCTCTCCTCTTGACTCCTCTCATTTTCTCTGCCATCCAACACCCCAACATCTTCGTGTTGCTCCGTTGGATTCGAATTCTATAAGTAAATTCCATCTCTAACTTGATACAGTATTATACTTATCCATGCCATCATTATGAACTTAGTTTATCCTTTGTGTTTATTGAAATTTCAACCAACTTATCTGATGTTTTGTGGGATAATTACTTGTCGTTAACCTTACCGATTTGATTGAATTTCCAAATATGCATTTTTGTGTGTTCTTGTGTGTTTCAATTAATCAAATCAATTTCAGGAGTTTCAAGAGTGATGCCCAGTTCTTCAAGAGAGTAGGAAATATAGTTACTAGTTTAATCATGAAGGTACTCACTTAATTGCAATTTTGTCGTGGGCCTTGTTTAGTCATTTGAATGGATTATAGTATTGCTGATCGTTTTCGAGTTCTGAAAATGGAATAATTGTTAAATTTGCTTTAAGTTTTGAATTTTACTAGTACCAGTAATGGCCTGAGTTTGTTTTCAATTTATTTGAGTACGTGTTTTTTTTATGTATCTTCTCATTTCCTTTTTTAATTTTTTTTTGACATTTTCTCAAAGCCTTGTACTAGTAACAAAGGGGTTAAAATGGCGAATTAGCAATTGAAATAGTATAATTGTCTTTCTTGTGAGAGATTGGGGTGAATTATTCTGTTGGGTTATGGAAGTTAGTTGTTCTTAAGTAAGATAAATATAAAGTTAGTAAAGTTGGAAACAAAGAAGACAAGGTTGAAATATTTACTAATGTTTATTTGTTTGGTATGCTCAACTCCGCGTATGATAGGATTTTTGATCAAACTCTTTGTTTGGATTCTGGAGTCCAGGATAATTGGCCTGGGAGATTGTTGCGTACATCCTCAAGAAAGACAACTTGATTTATAAGGTATCTAAAGTTTGGCTACTTCTTGTTGGATAGTCTCATTATTTATGCACATGCAAAGCAAAAGGATGGCAACATAGCCATTAGCCAAGAGCTTTGCTCGTCAAGGAAAGGCATTCATTATTTGCAAGACTTTAAATAGTCATAACCATTCTTGTTAGGATAAAAGTAAAAGATGCTACTCAAAACAATTTGAATTAAGATTTTGAAATTTCCTTCTAATATGAGCACAATTTAGGTGGATGAGAAAGTCCTTGAACATGGTTCTTACTAAATTTAGTTTTGCAGCTTGTTTCATCAGTAGAGTTGAAAGAGTCACCTATATATGTTCCACTACATCCTTCTCAAGGTACTAATACCACTCTTGAGTGTATTCCATTTATTATATATTTTTTCAGTTACTCATCTCTTTGGAGAAAAATACATGGGAATGTAACTCTTATTTTTTGTTTTATAAGCAAAGGTCAATAGRTGTGAAAAGAATAGTAATTTATTGTCTTCAAAAGTTTCACCTGTATGTGTGTTTTCACCTTTTGGCTTCACTACGGTTACATTGTCGATTTGTTGCTGAGTGCTCAAGCATCTCTTTATTCCACCAATTTTTATATAATCAAATCTTAGTACTTTATTTTCCTCCCATCATAGTTTTCCCTTGATCGCGTCATATTTACAACTGGATTTCTTGTTTAATTTTAGAGTATCAATGTAAATTTATATAAATTCAGATAAGTTCTTTTTACAGATCTCTGACATGCGCCGATACTTGTTGTGGCTACAGAATTCTTGTACATCTGCATTAGAGAAATATGGTGTGGGTTCTTGTGGTCCTCGTGGTTTTTATGGAACTTTTGGTAAGTAGTGATATCTCTTTGTTAGATTAGTTTTTGTGCAGTATGTATGTGATTAATTAAGGATTCTGTGTGCTTTTGTTACTTCTTCTTCTTTTTTTTTTTCTTTTTTTTTATCCTGTTATTGTAGATGTGCACTTGGACTGTGAGTCTCGGATTGCAAAGTTTTTGGGAACTCCAGATTCTATACTCTACTTATATGGACTTTCCACCATGTTTAACACAATACCAGCTTTTTGTAAGAAAGGCGATGTTATTGTTGTGTAAGTACTAGAATTTTGACATGTTTACTTCGCTGTTCAATTTAAATTGATTGAATGCATGATGCATATATGCCATCCTCTAATATCACCTTTATGTGAAGCATGATTCACCCTCTAAAATTATGTTTTGAAGACTTTTTGATTAATATAGTGTTTTGTTTTTTCCTTCTTTTTCTTTCTGAGAAATGTAAAATAAGATACTATACATGTAATATAGTGATTGATCTGCTATGAAGTTTAAAGAGCCTCAATTTCATTCAAAGTTTACTATATTCCATAGTGATTTCATTTTAAGAGCTGTAACTTTTAATCTCTTTTAAAATATATTCATCTTATCATGGATGAGTCGTGATGTTTATCATAACCCCTTTTGATTTGAGGTCTTTTCCCCTTGCTACTTCCGTGGATAGACCTTGTGTGTTATAATACTGTCTATTTGGTGACTCCAATCCTTCCAAGAAGGCTGCTTGGGATAGTTTATGCCTTTCCATGTCAGTAGGATGATGTAGTCTCAAAGACATAGTTTATGGAATTAAGGTGACGTTCGCAGTAATACAGTTTATTCATTTTTCTGTGTATTTTGTTGCAYTTGRTGTGATTGTGTGCTTCAATATCGTTCTATTTCTCATACTCCTATGTGWTTGTCTGATACACTAATATGTTSTTCCTTTGATCCATGAAGCATGAGGACTAATGAAAATTATCCATGTTTATGCCCAGGTGTGTGGCACTTCGATCAGATGATTCTTCACGAGGCAGCTGCTTAAAGAGATTGAAATATAGTTTGAGAATTTCGTTGAAATGTAACTTGTTGAATTGGTTGCGGGAATTGGATGATTTATAGTTTAATAAACATTTGCTTGTTGGTAGTTTTGGTCACTTGGAATGTAGGTCTGCGATTTGATTGATTTAGCTAGGAAGGTTGTGTTGTTCCTGTTATTTTTACCCTAAGTGTCTAATTAAAAATATGTACAATCATATTATTGCACCAATTCATTTTAAATACAAGTTTTTATAATGTCAGTCAATTATGAACTAGCGTGCATATTTGCACTTGTTGAGTTCCTTTTTTTTTTAATTTCTCTATATTAAATTACCGACCAACTAGCGGTCGGTAATGAGGAAAATTTAAAAAAAAAACAAATTACCGATTGAATATTCGGTCGGTAAATTGTTTTCCCATTCATTTTCCCCTCCAAATTTATGATGGGAAAATGACATTACCGACTGAATATTCGGTCGGTATTACCGACCGAAAATAGGATCGGTCGGTAATGTCATTTTTCCCTCCAGGATAAGGTTGTCAATTTTGGTCGGTAATATGACACCGACCAATTTTTGGTCGGTAAAGTTCTCCTTATCGACTATCCTTGAGGCGATCGAGCTCACCGACCGAAAATCGGTCGGTAAACCCTATTACCGACCGATAATCGGTCGGTAACCTCGGTCGGCCGAAGTCATTTTTCTTGTAGTGGAGTAAACTAGAGCAAAATCTACCAAGAACATGAAGCTTTCTCTCTCCTAACTATCCAAGTGACCTTTATCCAATTTTGGATAATCATGATTATTCTTCTAGAATATTTCGGATACTTCCCGTATTTTCTGAATTTATCTACGAATAGATTTTTTTCGAAAATCATTTCGCAATATTGTAAAAATCATAGAAAAACAAAGAAAAATCAAAAAAATTATTTAAAAATATTGGAAAAATCAGCAAAATGAGAGGAATAAGTTGCAAAAGAAAATTGTAGAATAGACCATTAGAAATAGTTCTAAAACATTACTTTTACTAAGAAAAATGCCCTCAAAATAGAAAATAATAAGAATAAATATTTTCCGCTTATTATTGAGCTCCACGCATACGGTTTCAAATTCAACTTTACCTCAACTTGTGCAAATGGATGTGGTTAATGGATTTTGCCGCAACTTCAAAAATCAAATCTATTTCGATATATCAAACTTTTCCTCGTTGGCTATTCAATTTGGGGAGATACTTATGGGTGTCTACAGAAGCCCCCACTTTGGCTAAGTGTAGAGAGAATCTTGTTCACGTATGGCGAAAGTCAAAGTATTCGATTTGGGACAGAGGATGGCTCAAGACGTTCAGCGATCTCTAGTTATCCTTTTCGTAGTTACGTGCAAAACAACAGTTAATTTTACCTACTACAGTGTCACATGCAATTGTATTCCTCTGAAGCTCCTGGATCCTCGGGCAATATTGTAGATGTATGAATCTCCTATGATAAGCATAAACTTCCAAAGGATTCCCTTTAGTAAGCATAAACGTCGGGGATGTGATTAGTGTGTGTGAATATCCTTCGGTAGGCATTAACCTCTGGATATCTCCCTTCGGAAAGCTTAAGCCTAGGGGGCGCCAATGATGTTTGTGAATATCCTTCAGTAAGCATTAACCTCCGGATGTCTCCCATCGGCAAGCATAAGCCTAAGGGCGCCAATGATGTTTGAGAATATCCTTTGGTAAGCATTAACCTCTGGATGTCTCCCTTCGTCAAGCATAAGCCTAGGGGCGCCAATGATGTTTATGAATATCCTTCGGGAAGCATAAAATTCAGGAGACTTCCCTTCGGCAAGCATAATCTTCGAGGATGAAATGACATATGTGAATCTCTTTTGGTAACCATAAACCTCTAGAAAACTTTCGTCTGCAAGCATAAGCCTCTGGGAAAAGAAATGGTTGTGTGTTGTTCTTGACGTCGTATAAACGAGATTGTAAGACTTGGAATGTGTTTGTATGAGGGTGTTTTGGTAATTTTTTGTGCAGGAGGGTAGTTTGGTAAGTTCACAAATGTTTTAAAAGTTCGTTTTGAATTCCTACAAAGCAAAAATAGCCGTTGGATGGCTTAAACGACGCTCGAATCATTACAAGAACAAGTTTAGGCTGAGCTGACGTGGCAGTCGTGTCAGCCTGTACCTTATTTCCGTTAACCAGAACCGTATATACAGTGGCTGTGATCGTATATACGGTTATACAGACCGTATATACGGTCTCCTTAGCCTTATGTTCGTGATATTTCAACCTCGTTGTCATTTTGTCGGGGTATTGCTGCTTCACTTACGAGTTGCCAAGTCTTCTTGGAGCTTCTCTCTCCTTCCAAGCTTGCTCAAATCTCCTCCTAAGCTCAAATTCCTTGGTCCTGACGAGCTATCAAACTAGGGTCGTTGGATTTCTTAAATTGAGGATATCAAATGAAAATTTATAAAACCATGACTACTAACTATACTAGTAGAGTGAGTTAGTAATGGATCGAACCACAAGGAAAGAACAAATTAGTGCTCAAGCTTAATAAATATAATTTTGGGAGAAAGCAAACTTGAACTTTGAATTTTGAAAGCTATGCTAAAATTGAACGAGAAACAAGGACTTTGATACAATAATGAAAAACACATAGGAGTTACTAGTTATGCCCTTCTATATAAAAGGAATTTGTGCCAATCAAAGTATTATCTCAATCCAATAATGGGGATAATTGTAATCTTAGTTTAGCAATGTGGTTGTAATCTTTTTCCAAGTCATCCAACACTCCCAAATCATGCTTAAACCCAAGTCCCCTCAAGCCCTCATAAGAATTGAATAAAAATGCATTAAACCAACACCCTAATCAACCCTTCCAATCCCTTGCAAAGGTTGATCAACGCAACTCTCACTCCTGAAACCTTGGGTGGCCAAATCCAAAGCAAAGTAAGGTAGAGAAACCACAWTTTTTGACAACAATGATGATTGGAATGAGTATTTTATATCATGTTTACACTAATTGATTATAGATGGGCTTCCTAGCACTCCTAAGCTAAAAATCTACTCACTAATCATAGTTGAAAGCAAGAAAACAACAAAAGCAATGGAAGAAAACAAGGAAATAGCCATGAAAAAATAATTGAAAGCTACAAATGAGTATTCAAGAACTCACTCTAAACTAAACCAAATTGAACAAAACTACTAGCAAAATGATCACAAACAAAGAGAGAAACTAATTATCAACAAAAGAAGTTGAAATCAAAAGCAACAAACATACCCACAAATACCTAGAAATTCGAAATTTAGCAAAAACATGAAGTAAACTATATTAAAACTGAAAATAAATGCTAGAATCGAAATTATCTTGAAAAATTAGATGGAAAGCATATAAAGTTTGCTACAAATGGTTGAGAAATGAGTAAACTAGAGCATAATCTACCAAGAACTTGAAGCTTTCTCTCTCCTAACTATCCAAGTAACCTTTATCCAATTTTGGATAATCATAACTACTCTTCTAGAATATTTCGGATACTTCCCGTATTTTCTGAATTTATCTACGAATAGAATTCTTTTCAAAAATCATTTCGCAATATTGTAAAAATCATAGAAAATCAAAGAAAAATCATAAAAATTATTTAAAAAATAGGAAAAATCAGCAAAATGAGAGGAATAAGTTGAAAAAGAACAATCGTAGAAAAGACCTTTAGAAATAGTTCTAAAAAATCACTTTTACTAAGAAAAATGCCCTCAAAATAGAAAATAATAAAAAAAAATATTTTCCACTTATTATTGAGCTCTACGCATACGGTTTCAAATTCAACTTTACCTCAACTTGTGCAAATGGATGTTGTTAATGGATTTTTCTGCAACTTAAAAAATCATATCTTTTTCGATATATCGTACTTTTCCTCATTTGCTATTCAATTTGGGGAGACACTTATGGGTGTCTACATAAGCCCCCACTTTGGCTAAGTGTAGAGAGAAGCTTGTTCACGTATGGCAAATGTCAAAGTATTCTATTTGGGACGGAGGATGGATCAAGACGTTTAGCGATCTCAAGTTATCCTTTTCGCCGTTACCTGCAAAACAACGGTTAGTTTTACCTAATACCGTGTCACATGCGGTTGTATTCCCTCCGAGGTGCCTGGATCTTTGGGCGATGTTGTAGATGTATGAATCTCCTATGATAAGCATAAACTTCCAGAGGTTTCCCTTTAGTAAGCATAAACGTCGGGGATGTGATTAGTGTGTGTGAATATCCTTCGGTAGGCATTAACCTCCGGATATCTCCCTTCGGCAAGCATAAGCCTAGGGGCGCCAATGATGTTTGTGAATATACTTCAGTAAGCATTAACCTCCGGATGTCTCCGTTCGGCAAGCATAAGCCTAAGGGCGCCAAAGATGTTTGCAAATATCCTTTGGTAAGAATTAACCTCTGGATGTCTCCCTTCGTCAAGCATAAGCCTAGGGGCGCCAATGATGTTTATAAATATCCTTCGAGAAGCATAAACTTCTGGAGACTTCCTTTCAGCAAGCATAATCTTCGGGGATGAAATGACGTATGTGAATATCTTTTAGTAAGTATAAAACTCTAGAAAACTGCCGTCTGCAAGCATAAGCCTCTAGGAAAAGAAATGGTTGTTTGTTGTTCTTAATGTCGTATAAACGAGGTTGTAAGACTTGGAATGTGTTTGTTTGAGGGTGTTTTGGTAATTTTTTGTGCACGAGGGTAGTTTGGTAAGTTCATAAATGTTTCAAAACTTCGTTTTGAATTCTTGCAAAGCCAAAATAGCCGTTGGATAGCTTACTAACGAGGCTCAAATCATTATAAGAACAAGTTCAGGCTCAGATGACGTGGCAGTCCTGTCAGCCTGCACCTTATTTACGTTAGCCAGAACCATATATACGGTGGCTATGATCATATATATGGTTATACAGACCGTATATACGATCTCCTTAGCCTTTTTTTCGTGATATTTCAACCTCGTTGTCGTTTTGTCGGGGTCCTGACGAGCTATCAAGCTAGGTTCGTTGGATTTACGAAATTGAGGCTATCAAATGAAAATTTATAAAACCATGACTACTAACTATACTAGTATAGTGAGTAAGTAATGGATCGAACCACAAGGAAGGAATAAATTAGTGCTCAAGCTTAATAAATCTAATTTGGGGAGAAAGCAAACTTGAACTTTGAATTCTGAAAGCTACGCTAAAATTTGAATGAGAAACAAGGACTTTGAAAACAATAATGAAAAACACTTAGGAGTTACTAGTTATGCACATCTATATAAAAGGAATTTGTGCCAATCAAAGTATTATCTCAATCCCATAATGGGGATAATTATGATCTTAGTTTTGCAATGTAGTTGTAATCATTTCCCAAGTCATCCAACACTCCCAAATCATGCTTAAACCCAAGTCCCCTCAAGCCATCATAAGAATTGAATAAAAATGGATTAAACCAACACCCTAATCAACTCTTCCAATCCCTTGCAAAGGTTGATCAACGCAACTCTTACTCCCGAAACCTTGGGTGGCCAAATCTAAAGCAAAGTAAGGTAGAGAAACCACAATTTTTTACAACAATGATGATTGGCATGAGTATTTTATATCATGTTGACACTAATGGATTGTAGATGGGCTTCCTAGCACTCCTAAGCTAAAAATCTACTCACTAATCATGTTTGAAAGCAAGAAAACATCAAAAGCAATAGAAGAAAACTAGCAAATAGCCAAGAAAACAAGTAATTGAAAGCTACAAATAGATATTTAAGAAGTCACCCTAAACGAAACCAAATTCAACAAAACTACTAGAAAAATGATCACAAATAAAGAGAGAAACTAATTATCAAAAAAAGAACTTGAAATCAAAAGCAACAAACATACCCACAAATACCTAGAAATTCGAAATTTAGCAAAAACATGAACTAAACTATATTAAAATTGAAAAAATAAATGCTAGAATTGAAATTATCTTGAAAAATTAGATGGAAAGCAAATAAAGTTTGCTACAAATGGTTGAGAAATGAGTAAACTATTGCAAAATCTACCAAGAACTTGATGCTTTCTCTCTCCTAACTATCCAACTAACCTTTATCCAGTTTTGGATATTCATGATTACTCTTCTAGAATATTTCGGATACTTCCCGTATTTTCTGAATTTATCTACGAATGGATTTTTTTCGAAAATCATTTCGCAATATTATAAAAATCATAGAAAATCAAAGAAAAATCAAAAAAATTATTTAAAAATATTGGAAAATCAGCAAAATGAGAGGAATAAGTTGGAAAAGAACAATTGTAGAAAAGACGTTTAGAAATAGTTCTAAAAATTCACTTTTACTAAGAAAAATTCCCTCAAAATAGAAAATAATAAAAATAAACATTTTACGCTTATTATTGAGCTCTACGCATACGGTTTCATATTCAACTTTACCTCAACTTGTGCAAATGGATGTGGTTAATGGATTTTGCCGCAACTTAAAATATTAAATCTATTTCGATATATCGTATTTTTCCTCATTGGTTATTCAATTTGGGGAGACACTTATGGGTGTCTACAGAAGCCCCCCACTATGGTGTCTATAGAAGCCCCCCACTACGGCAAAGTGTAGAGAGAAGCTTGATCACGTATGGCAAAAGTCAAAGTATTCGATTTGGGATGGAGGATGGCTTAAGACGTTCAGCGATCTCAAGTTATCCTTTTCGCCGATACCTGCAAAAAAATGGTTAGTTTTAGCTACTACTGCGTCACATGCGGTTGTATTCCCTCCAAAGCGCCTGGATCCTTGGGCGATGTTGTAGATGTATGAATCTCCTTCGGTAAGCATAAACTTATAGAGGTTTCCCTTTAGTAAGCATAAATGTCGGTGATGTGATTAGTGTGTGTGAATGTCCTTCGGTAGTGTAGACACCTGAAAATGTGTCTCCCCAAATGAGTAATCCGTGATGAAATATACCGCGTCTCGCGTTTGTTTCGACTCGGAAAAGATGCTTTGAACTCACGAAAGTTGGAAATACGTGAGGTCGTACTCGGAA
>SNQN01006353.1:4591-17309 GCA_008642245.1 Bassia scoparia | reverse complement strand
TTCAAGCTAGCAACAAGTCCTGGGGCTGTCTCCTCTCCCCTGCTGCTCCCAACAACAAAGATGGCTCCGGCTCAGACTCGGGTCAGCTGGATGCCCCCTACGTGCACCCTCTGGTCAAGCGTACAGGAAGCTCCCTCAGCGAGAAAAGCCTCGAGATTTGCACCGAGAGCCTCGGCTCCGAGACTGGCTCTGACGGCTTCTCCTTCCCGTCTTCCGACTCTGAGCACGAGCCAGAGGAGGAGGACGAYGAGGTAGAAGAGGAGGTAGAGATCAAAGGATGCAATAATAATGTACAACAACAATCTGGAGTTGGAGTTGGAGTGGGAATCAACAAGTTCGTGTACAACAACAGCAGGGGTCCCACAACTACAAGCAAGAGGTCAATGATGGTCCCCCCGACGAGGCCATCGTCATTCCCTCCTCCACTTCCTTCTCTCACTCACCGAGATGACGGCTCCAACCTCCACATCCGGTCCCACCGCAAAGACGGCCGTTTAGTCGTCGAAGCTGTCTCTGTCCCTTCGAAGAACTACTTCCGTGCCCAACGACAGGACGGCCGTCTTCTTCTCACCTTCAGTGCCACCACTGCTGACGACGACGACAACGACAACGACGATGAGGAAGTAACGGATGATGAGGATGTCCAGSACAAGAATTCTGTTGAAAAGGTAGTACAAGTAGAAGAAACAATGGAGGTGATGAAAGAAGAGGACAGAGGGGCCGGGGGTGAAGCAGGGATGATGAAGAGGCCAGCACCACCACCACCATCACCATCCATATCATGCACAGCAGCAATGACGATGATGAGCAAGTTCATGTTCATGGAGCTGGCCAACAAGTCTACAACGTGGCCTCGCAATTACAACACRGCTGTGATCAAGACTCTGAACAAGGAAGACGAGGAGGAAGACGATGAAGAGGTGACGACGACGATGCCAGCAGTGGCGAAACAAWCACTGCCGCCCAGGCCAGCAAACAGCAYCGCAGCGCTGAACAATGCGTACGAGTACTACTGGCGACGAGGCAGCAGCACGGCGGTGGCGGGAATGCTGAAGCCACTAATAGCAGCGAATACTAGTAACAAAAAAGGGGTGGGGAAACACACGAAGAGGAATAACAACAAGCTGCTGTATGGGTCCCACAGTCTGAAAAAGGGGAGCCAGCAACAGCAACAGCAACAGCAACAGCAACAGCAACAAGAACAGGTAGTGGTGCCGTTGATGCAGCTTCGAGGTTGCAAAGAAGCCAAGAAGCCATCACTGTTGCTGTGGGAGCCCCATTGCATTGCCACCTCCTAAATCCTAATTTGATTTCAATTCCATCAATTCCATCATCATCCATCTATCTATCATTAATAAACAAACCCATCAGACTAGATCACCGTACCGGCCGTCGAATGTCGAATGTCGAATGTGGAATGTCGATCCTATCCGTGATTATTTAGCTAGCTTAGTTAAAATTTGTTAGTTGTACGTAAGTTATTATTAATTGCTGCCTGATTTAAACCCCATGGATGGATCTGCTACTTCATCCTATCCATTTTTCGGCACGCACGGTCGTTAGTTATTGTCTCAGCTCCCATCTTTAATTATTCAGATTAATTACTTATAATCCATCCATCCATCTATCCATCCATCCCACCTGATCAATAATGATGATCATGACTAGCTAGCTAGCTTCTTGGCTTCTTGCCCAATTTAGAATATCTATCGTCTATGATTACTGTATTAATTATGTGTAGAGCACGCACGCACGCAGGAGGAGATCCAATTCCGAATTATTAATAATTAGCCATTACTATTTACTACCATACATGTAATAATACAGACTTTGTAGTATAATGATGATGTACTGTATTATTCATCGAATCTCTGATTTTCCTATTTGAGACTTGAGGCTTCAATTCCGCAAACTAAATTAAATATCAACAATTTAATTGCTGAGATGCATGATATTTTTCCTTTTATTCTTTWCTTTTAGTTTCAACTTTCAACAATAACAATAATACAAGTACTCGATCCGTATATTATTATCAATATATATGCGGAGGGGAGTAGTCCATGTATGTATCCTAAGCGCTAAGCTTCGTGTGGTTCAATAGCACAGTACTCCGTATAGTCTTTACAAATACAAATTAATAAATAAAGGGACGATTGATTGAATAGTTGATCATTCCCCTAAACTAAAAGGATTATTGATTGAATTATTGAAAAGAAAACAACTTTAAGTGCCATGCAAATATGGCAATGCAAGTGAATTGAAATTAAATATGATACATATATATATAATATATATAATATAATATATAATATATAATATATATATAATATTATAATTAAAATATATATAGTGGACCACTTTATGCTATTTAAAGGAGCACAGGATCCACCGTCTTCGATATGCTCGACCATCTTCTTCCACTTAGAACTACTTATGAACTACAGATCACTTACTACAACTCTCACTAATCATAATTAATAAATAGCCAACTCAGTAGTTTTCTGGCTCCAATCCAACGAACCTTTCTTGTTTTGGACTACTGTTTTCTAGCATGCACTATTTATGCATGCCTAACTTCATCATAATATGCATTTGCCAACGAGTAAATGTAACGCATGCACTACTGTTATAACTTTCTACTCCAATACATTGATTAGACTACGTTTTAAATACTTAGTTACCGCGGAATATAATTTGGGAAACTATCATGAGGTTTTTCCTTTTATTTGAGTCTCAAACAGTGATATATACTGACAAGCTTAATTCGCTTTTACGTTTAAAATTGTTTTAACGAAAAACGATCAAAAATTGCTCCGAAACCGGTAAAATATCATTTCATGGAGTAGTATTTTTATTATTATGGTGAGGATAATCTGATGAACACAATATTCTTGAAAATGAGGATAAGCTCAAAGCTCAATTGTACCCAATTTATATACGCTCACAAGATAAGTTCAATATTCTCACTTTTCACAGCCGTGTGACATGCATCTAAAACCTAATTAAGTAAGAATGAATAATGTATTGTATGGTACGATATACTCGATTATTCCTATTTTAATTTAGCTAGATGTTGCATTGCAAAGCCCTTATTTTGATCGACATATATAGCTTCTTCTTGGAAACTTCATTTCAATGTGTTTCAGTAATATGATCGGAATGATGAAAACAGATTTAACTATTATGTACACAGGGATTCTGATGTCTTTTTTATATACTTTTATATAAAGACAATGCCTTATTTATAGTGATTTAATTCCCCCCTATCAACAAATAATCCGGCCATTTGGGTTGTCCGTGCACCACTAATAAATCACTATCTATTACAGTATGATTTAGTGTATATCGGCACTTCAAACTAAAATATATATTGTTATAATTTTTACATAATCATAAATGTCATAATATTAAATAATGTTATTTATTTTTTTTACCAACGAATGTAATATATGTTTGAAAAAGTCAACGCCGCATGGCATAAAGGAGAGAAGAAATTGGATTTACAAATTGTTAATGTGATGGATTGGTGAAGTAATCTACTATTCTATTTTTTCTCAAAAATTGAATTTAAAGATTGTGGCATGAGGTAGGACGACAAAAATTGAAAAAGAAAAAGGATAAATTTGTCCATAAATGTCATAAAAAATTACTTTTTTTCGTCGAACATATTGTCACGATTCTAAGAATTGTCGCAAAACTACATTAAAAGAGGTACTGTCTTTGTTGACTGCTGCTAATTGTCGTTTGACCGTCTTTTTCGGCCAAAAGACCATGTGTCGGTCCGTGTGTTGTGTTTTTTCCCTCTCCCTACTTTTGCACCCTTAATGATCACCTAAAACTACAAATATTTACCCATCTTCCTCCTTTAAATCCCCTTCTTCCTCCTTGGCTCCTTGGAGTGGGGACAAGCCATTAAGCAAAAGAACGACACCGTGAAGCCCACGGACCATTTTAGACGGAAAAGTACGAGTCAACGTCGATGACAAAAAGTCAAACAAAAAAATTGAGTCTTATAATAGCATTTTTTACAAAAAAAATGTCTCTTTATATGATATTTTATTGGACCAATTTTTGGAATGTTGCAGTATTTCACAAAAAGTGAATTTTTTATATGGTATTTAACGGAAAATTTTCCGAATAGAAATGGATCATTTTCTTTGTTGGACTTGGGTTTATTTTGGCTTTATGATGGATTTGAAGAGATAAAATATCTTTTGACTGCTAATGGTTTCAATCTTGGGAAGGTAATTATTTGTTCCTGAAGAATAATAACCATAGCAGGAAGGAAGGAAGAGGGAAATAAAAGAAAAAAGAAAAGGAAAAGGAAAGGAAAAAGAAAAAGAAAAAAAGAGGTTAATATATATACGAATGAAGTAGAAGTAGTAGTCGTAGTATATTGATTGATTCTGCCATAAAATCTAAGAAAATGGAGGGTAGTGATAAAAGATGGACCACTGGATGCTATTTATGGAGCATCAAGATCTACCGTCTACGATTTGGTGCCTGGACTTGTTCCACTTAAGGTTACGACTATGATCCTTTTTTTTCTTTACTTTCCCTTTTCATCCGCCCTCACAAAATTCTTTCTCTAATATTACTCCCTTCGTATGATAATTTTAGCAACGATTTCACATAAAGTGAAAGAGTATAAAAAAATTTTCTTTAATCTTTATGTACTTAACAATTCTCTCTACATTTCTCATCTTTGAGTCACACTCTTTATTAATAAAAACAGAAGGTATTGTATGCATCGGATGTACAATAAATTTATTGTACATCAAACATATAGTGACCCTTTATATTAATATAGTCACTCATTCTCAATTTACATCAATATAGTGATAAATAATAAGGGTCACTATATTAATAAAAAAGGTTACTATATTAACCAAAATGGTCACTATAATCTGATGTACAGTTTATTTATTGTACATCCGATGTACCTAATACTTTGTCTAATAAAAATGCTCATTTACTCACTTAATCATTTACATCAAATTTTGTCTAAAAAACCACAAAATCTCAAGTGAGACATCTATAAAAACGAATGACGTATAAACCACAAAGTCTCAAGTTATAAGGTTCATTCCCACAATTTTATCAAATTTATGTAATAATGTACTGTAATTCCTTATCAATTTTTGTAAAACATTTTTTATATGCCTAATTTTTTTTATATATGTTATCCGTAATGGAATACTCCGTAATAAAAATAATCGATTTTCTTCTTACATTAAAGAAGTGTATTATGTATATTGTTGCATATTAAATAATTTTAAATTATAGAAATATATTTTCTATTAAAAAAAATTAGTAACAACACAACAAAGCAAGGGTTTAAATTTTTAAAGCTTTCATCTTTATATACAAAATCCATTTAATGTTTCAACAAATGGCAAACTCATATTGATACAGTACATAAATCGTGTTCAATAATAAGTAAGCTAAGTCAATCAAGAAAACTGACACAATAATAATACAAGCACAATATACGTAGTGTACGTAGTTAACACAAGATCACATAACACATACGTTACATGAGCATGAGCAAGTGGTATCTATTTCACATGAACAACAATGAATTGAAATTAGTGTAAAGAAGAATGCATGGCATAAAATGAAAATAATGTGCATGGCATTATTCTATCTCATTCTACCCAAACAAAAGGAAGCTGCTATAGTACGCAGAAAGTAATTAGATTCTTTACAAAAAGGCATGCATGCTAATGGCTAATGCTCCTAGTAGAAACTTACGTGATTCACTTAATCATCCACTGTACTTCATAATATATGTCCTTCGCCTAAATAAATTCATATCATCCATCCATCACATTTCATTATATCTTTGTTTTCGTTCTCTATCACTTTCATCTTTCAACAACATGCTTACGAGACTTGCATGTTACAGGCATATATATTCAAAATCGTGGTCTCATAAAAAGTGTGTGGTGTGCCTATAACAATTCTTCATGCTTACATACAATTAAAATCGAATTTTGCAAGAGATGGAGAGAATTAGATAGAAACGGACATCCATTGGAAATGTTTGATCAATTTCAGGCAAATAAGGAGGCGTGTCACGTATGTACAAATTAAAATTCGCGACTACGATAGTTGATAGATATGGAATTACATGAGCGAGTTGATGCTTTCCTGCTTTTAAGTGGATAACGCTTCCCACTAGCTACTGCCTCGCTTAGTTTTGATGCAAGAATCTTTAACTATTTTCACTTCTCGTAATCTACTGATCCTACTTGCCATTAGTATGTCCACCCGTTCACGGAAGTTAATTAACAGACCCGACTACATTCGGATTCGACACTCGAGTCGCGCACCTGGCTATGGTGGATGAGTCTCCCAATGCATACGGCGAGACTCGAACTCGAGACCTCCCTTAAGCGGTATTAAGCCGCTTACCACTTGAACCAACCTTCATTGGTTTACTTGGCATTGTTTTTGTTTGTACCATTTGCCAACAACTAACGTCACTCTTTGCTATTGCATGCGTTACTTAATTACTTATCGGATGGAGTTATGCATTTTTTTTATATTTCGCATTGGAGTTTTTTTTTTTTTTTTGGGTGCAAATTTCCATAGGTTATTTTCGCCTCTTTTTTTCTTTTTTTTTTAACCTAGTAACCAACAACCTAGCCTTAAGCATCATTTTCCATTTACCCCCAAATCATAAACAAGTGTGTCATTAGACTCGTAGAGAGCCTAACTTATTGGTATAGAGTTAACGTCGTCAATGATCATTATTAAACTTTTTACTAATGAGCCAAGACATAAGACCTTAAAAATGGTTCTAAATTATATATTTCATGTCATAGTTAATCAAGTCACGTGCCGAGCCTATGTTTTGTCGCGAATATAAACCCTGCAAATAATGAATGAAAGGGATCATCACTCGCGTGATAATATATAATGTGGATAAACTCTAGAACGTAAAATAGTAGGCACAAACTCATTTAACAAATACATATAGCGTGTAAAGTGACTCATTATGAATTATTAAAGTTGATAATCACTCTAATGGTTGCTATAGATATTCGTATAAACTTAATTTGGCACAATAAACAAACTATATGTTCTGATGATATTACTCACAAGATAGAGCGAAATAGTAATCTATTACAGGGAAGTAAATAACACGGGACATACATAAATATGTTTCTGTCATATAATCTTTAGTGACGCAGACACGCTAGAGAATTGATAAGAGGTGGTCTTAATAAACGTTCCCAACAGCAAAATAGTTGCTTCTACGCTTGTACGATGATCTCACCAGAATTTCCACACCACTCAACAAACTCATCTTTAATAATACAAGACAAATTATCACGCTAGTCACTTAAGTAATAGCGGAGGTGTAAAAATGTTTATTGGTTGAGAGAAATCCCATACTACACTATTTAAACTCCCCTATTCATAATATAAATAGCTATTATATATATAATCCTACTTAATACATTACTATGATAAAATGCTTGACACCTCCAAATCTTAACATAGCAAACCAAGAATTATGATCCTCTATGTAATCATGTTCCGAAAAGAGTATATATATGGTATTGACACTATATAAACGTCGTTACTATGCTAATAAATAATATTACGAAGAAAATGTAAATATGCTCAACACGTATCGCACGCAATGTAGAAATGGTATAGTATATGAGATTTGGATTAGTTCGTTATATTAAATCGTAACAATTGTTAATTTTACGCTCCATATACTAGAATACTATTCGCGCGCATTAAGTGCTAAAAACATTTATATATCTATCTAATCTACACCATCATACTTCATTCATACATCATGAATCCAGTTTTTATATGAACAGGTTATTCGATACTACGTTTTGCTCGACAAAACGAGTCTTTCTTAGAGAAAAAACTATAATTAGTATCTTGAATAAATTCTATAGCATACTCAAATATGATATTGTACACTATTTGAGAGCAAAAAATTGTATAATCACTAAATATAACTTTTATAATATCTTGTACTAAAGTTTAAATGACTTGGTATAGCGGAATATTAGATTACACTCATGCGTCTATTATAGGAACATAGTAATTATTTCCGGTTCGCTGTAGAGCTTTTGATGAGATAGTATATTATATCAAGTTAGAAACTATCATTCACGTACACTAGACTGACTTTATGTATCATCACGCAACCAACATATACATTTTATCACACGCTTAGTGAAGCGTATATCTTATCTCAAACGCGATATTGGGACATAACCGCACAGTAAGATTTTGAGAAACTGTGAAATGGTTGATAAATCCTGCTCCGATTTTGTTTATTAAAAATAACGATTAGTCTTCTGCACACACTACAATTGTACAACATAATACAGTTTGTGTTAATTGTATACGTCACTACCGAGAGCATTTATGAAAATGTACACGTCGAAGATAATGTTGTTTACTTGATGGTGAAGAGTTTGCCGTTAACAAAACAGTCAAGAGATCAGATCTCTTATGCGACATAGGAGATCGATTATTGTGAACAAACGGAGTTAGAAACTGGAGTGTACCTGAAACCTCGGTCTTTTATTAAGTGCTGATCCATAGGAATAAATCTAAAGACTTGAACTATTGGGCCCAAAAGTTATGGCAAGTTGATTTACATTTGAATGAGGGAGCCAATACATGGTATGTGCTAATTGCATCCATATCAAGCTCCGAGAATGAAGACTTGTAGAATCCATGTCGAGAGTCTCCTCGTCTATTGTATATATGACATAGAAATTTTCTAATAGGCTAGAAAAGGTTTGCTCTCACATGGATTCGTTGCTTGGCAATCAATGACCTATAAATATACTCAAGAAAGAGGAGAAGTACACAAGAATGTACAGGATACAGTAGTTATGTGGAGATGACACAGCTAGATAGGCATTGATGCGTCTTCGATCAAATGATAAGGAAAAATTTCGCTCTATGCAGCAAGATTAAGGTGAGAAACGTAGTGTGTGAGGATGTAAGAGTGAGACGGAATGTTGTGCAACGGCTGTCCTTTGTTTCTCTCTCAAATGTTTGTCAGTATTTAATGTTCCTGTGGCTGTGCTGCTGTCATTGTGTGTAGTGTGTCAGACTTGCGTCTACTTGAAACATTCGAGTATCTAGTGCTGAGACCTGTCAATCTCGTCATTGATTCATGGGCAGCAACTTGAAATTTCTTTTGTAGTTGCGCGCTGTCTTGTGATGAGGAGACTCTGATATCGGTCACATGGGCAGCTTTAGGATCGCTACCTTGTTGAGAAATGTACGAGGATGAGGGTATTTGTAATAATTGAGGATATGACCTAGATTGTAAGGGATATGTGCTTACATTTTTTTTTCCTTCTTGTTAGCTTAAATAAATGTTGAAGATACGCTGACATTAACGCATGGGAAGGTACCAGGTCTGCTCTAACTTACTTGATGATTAATTCAGAGGGAATGGTTAGTTGATCGTTCATAATGTATTATGGTTGAAGTAGGTTAATTTTAACCCTTATGCCCCTTGATGATGATGATTGAGGATTTAGGACTGAGGGTAATCGTGATTTTTGAAGATGAAATGTGCGTTTAACAGTTCTTAATGATTCAATGAGGAACATCAAGATGTCATATAAGAAAGATTGCACTTGTATTTTTCTTGGGTGTCCGTATTGCCAAAAGTGCAATCTTTATGAAGAGATTGTATCGAGAAGCTCGTTTGGTGAAATATTACACTGAATACCACAAGTGTGGGAATATTTTTGTCTTTGTGTTTGTTTCCTCTTTTGAATTATGAGCTTGAGTGCTCGATGCAGGGTTTTTGCTTAAGTTAATTGTTGAGGCACAGATGCACAATTGAAACTGATAACACTGATGTTATATTTTTGGATCATGACACTAATTTAATTGTTTGTCTGCTTTGTGTAAATTTAAATTTGGGGTGGAAATATATTATCGGTTCATGTAAAATAATCTAAGAGTTTGAATGGGGTTAGCTCATCCTCGCGGGATCACGACCCTTTGTCCCGGTTTGTTTTCTTATTGTTAGTTAAGCTATGTGTCTGGAAAATAACATCGTATAATATTTGCTTGTTGATATGGAGCAATTACTATGTTTTCAACTTGTTGCTAATATATTCTCAAATACCTCTGTCAGTTTCTTAGTGTTTATACCGTCATGAAGGATGATATTCTTTTGATTAGTAAAATTCTTGGAAAGCTWTCTGTTTTATTGTCATGAAATTAGGGAAAGATTGACTAAAGAGAGGTMTTAATTTTCTTGGATTTAACCATGAATTTTTCAAAATCTGACACTTTGACTATGTAGAAAAWTTTGTCGTTTACAGATTTCTTTCAAGATACTTTTTAAGGTATATTCATGGTCAAATAGTATTAATTGATAAATTTTCTATGCTTAAGATAGTGTGCTATAGTTTGTAGGGAGCGGAGAATTTCAGATAGATGAATCACATAAAAATTGAACTTATTATTAAGTAGTTCTTAATAATCTTTTTTCTCTCTATAGCTTACAATATTAATGCTGCAGGATCCTATCGTGCTTCAAGTTGAACCCATTTGAGCATCTTAACCTATCATTTGATTCATCATTAGATGACGTGAAAAGGCAATATCGGAAGGTAATCTTCATGTATGGACATTGTTAATGCTTATTTCATACACTTTCCATCTTCTCGGTAATAATCAGATGTCCTTTTATTTTGTGACATATGCAGTTGTCTTTGATGGTTCATCCTGACAAATGCAAACACCCACAAGCAAAGGAGGCATTTGGAGGTAAGCTAAAAACTGCATTCTACTGAAAAAAAGGCTGGGCCTTTTCTGTTAATGTAAAAGATGATTAAAAATGCTTAGTTTAGCTGTGTACTAAGGGACAGCCTAAACTTTATATCTTCACCACCACTAAAATAAGAGATGTTTTGGGGGTTTTCTGTTTGGTTGGTTTGGGTTGTCTTTCAATTTTCTTCCTGGTACAGGTATTCAGCTCAAACTTATGCTTGTCTTGGTTCTTATTTTATGTGTGCTACACACGCCATAAAATAATCCTGCATTCCTCCCTGTTCCAGTTTTATATCTTTTTTCCCTTMCATTTTGACTTTCTGTGCACTTGATTTAATTCCTCAGTGAAAATGTAGTTTCTGGCGTGTCACTTTTTCTTATTATGCTAATGCGCTCCTGATGTATGCAGCGTTGGCGAAAGCCCAGCAGCAACTTCTTGATTCACAAGAAAGAGAATATGTTCTTAGCCAAGTTAAAGCAGCCAAAGGTCAGCAAGCAGCTAATTATTGAAATTAACATAGCGTAATTCYTATTGGAATTATTTTTCTAGGAAMWTTTATTTMGTTTATGGCTCGTGTAGCTTCATTTTGTTAACAATTTGCCTTAATACCCTTTGTCTCCTTTTGTATACTTGTTGCTGTAGAGTTATCCGATATAATTCAGATTATGGTTGTTTCCAAATAGTTTAGAATTTTATGTTTTGTTGTTGGGATGGCAGAGGAACTTCTATCTGCGAGGAAGAAGCAGCTAAGGAAAGACACTGCTTCAAAAATAAAATCTTTGAATGATGAGGTATATGCACTTGCGAAATTTCTTAGATTGAGTTTTACATCAAATGTTCAATAAGTTAGATAATCTTGCAGCTTATCTTTCCTTGATTTTTTGGTTTAATTAGTACTTCCTCCATTTTATATTACTCGCTGCACTTTTTCCTCAATTCACGGACTCCTAGGTAATTTTTGGAGAAGGAAGAGATAGATAGTAAAAGAAAGGGGACCCATGTGAAAGGAGAGAMATAAAGATGATTTATTGCCCAAAAATAGTGTAGCAACTTAAAAAAGGAAAGTATAGCGAGCGAAATGCGGGAAGTATAATTAACTAATTGCATTTAATAATTCATACACCAGCCAGGTGTTGTTTCCCTACTGTTTGAAGACGAAAAGTGTTCTTTGTTTTATGTCAACCCTTACTTCCGCTCTCATTCAGATGTAGACTGCTGCTAGAGTGCTTTTAGAATAATGCTAAGTTCACGATTATCTTGGCCTCTTGGGTGCACCCTTTTCGAAACTCTCTAAAAAAGGGAATTGATAGTAAAAGAAGAAGGAAATAATTTGTAGATTGTAAGAAGCACTGGCCATCTAGGATCTTGAAGCTATTGTTTGTGGCCAAGCATTTCAAAGTAATTACTTGAGTTGAGGATTGAATATTGAAAGTAACTAATGACTTTCAGACGGCTTTCTTTACTTACAATTCTCAAAGTTCCAAACCAAAGGCAATAACCAGTGGCTTAGTGAGGCTTACTGGCTTAGTTTCCATCTATGTTTGTAAAAAAAAAACACCTAGGCGCTGAGCAGTGTATACACCCATTAGAGTCTAGGCGAGGCACTTCCAAGGAGGTGGACCATTGGTGCTCTTAATCAATGAGGTGGACCACTGTCACTCTAAAAGTAAAAACACAAAAAAAGGCTCACCGCTATTTTTCCAGATTTTATATTTTTTTCACTTTTCATTAATGTGCCTCACTTCACTGTAAAAGTGGCAYTGCGTCCCGAACTTGGTCCAAACCCCGCACAAACCTGACCCATTTAGAAGATTCAGTGGGTCCGGGTCATATTTGGGTCCCAAACGGCAGGGGCGGGTTTGAGTTTAAATGTCATACTTGGTGCACCCATTTATATACATAGTAAAATATACAAATTGTTGTCCT
>SNQN01006352.1:27293-39207 GCA_008642245.1 Bassia scoparia | reverse complement strand
GACCCATTGCCATCTCTAATCTCTGCAGCTGACTTCCTCTTCGCCGATATCGACACGGAGATGGAGGCTGGTAACATCCCCATCTCGTCTGTTGCCGAGGTATGTTCCTGACGCAGACTCCGTTGAGTGTCTTGATTTGCCTCGTGCTATTTCCTAATCTCATGATTTCGCTCTTTGCAGAACCCAAGGAAGCTCCCCGGGGGTCTTKWGGCTGTTCGGGAGACTGACCCGGACGAGACGCACCCCGGTAAGTCGGTAACCCTCCTCCGAACCCTCCTTTTGTCGACAACTTCCAAGGCTTCGTCCTTGTTACTGATCTGACCGGAGATGACGACASGCCTTTTTAACGGAAAAGGCCTAGGGTCGACCTGGAGACTGGCCCGGTGGTTCCCTTGACTCAACTGAAGGGGGAACAGAAGCACAAAAGGGTCGAGTCTGCCTTGAAGGGGGTCGTTTATCAGGAGGATGTCTCGGAGTTGATGAAGGGGGAAGCCCTGGCTCGGGAAACCGAGGACCTTCAGTCTGCCTRGCTTGAGGTAACCTGTTCTTCTGAGTTTCTACACTTATAATTTATCAACTTGATTCCTTTCGAGTAGTTCTATATCTGACCTTGACTCYTGGTTCAGCTGACCGTCAGAATGCATGCCCTCTCCCTCCACCATGCAAAGAACAAGCGCTCTCTTGACCGCAAGACGCAAATCGTCCAGAACAAGGACAAAGAGCTGGAGGAGCTGCAGAGGGAGAAGGCAAAGCTCCAACAGTTGAAGGATGAGAGGCAGAACCTTGAAAATGATCGGGTTAAGGCTATTAACCGAGCCTCGAGGCGGAAGAAGATCATTGCCAAGAGAGATGCCACCATCAAGGAGCTGACTGACACTTTGGAGGCTGAAAGGTTGAGCCTGGCTGCGGGTGGTCAGGCTGTTGTGGAGCACTGGTTCGCCACCCCCGAGGGTCGTTAATACAAGATTAAGCTGGGTCAGTCTTCTTTTAAGATTGGTGTCAGCCATGCATTAACCCAGATGGAGGCTGCTGTTGCTGCTATGGCCCCCGATCAGTTGGCAGCCATCAAGGCTAAATATGACGAAGGGGTCGCTCGGGAAATGGCACAGATGTTGGAGCGTAGGTCGAAGAAGACTGTCAAGCTTGTGGCTAAGGCTCAGGCRGACCGAGTCTCTGCATCTCCAGGGGCCTCCGCTGTCAGGGCTTCTTCTCAGACTCGGGTTGCCACCACTTCCAAGGCCTCAACGGAGAAGGGGAAGTCTGATGATGATGACGRCGCTGAGAAGTYAAGCAGCTCTCCCGAGTAGCTCTGGGACTCTTCTGCTTTTATCTTCAGTATTATCTGCTGGCCATGTTCTGGCYAAGAATTGTAATTTTTCGAACTATTTATTCCAAGTGTTTGATGGTCGTCTTTGTATCCGACCCTTTGTAATTTGAAAATTTTAACTTCTGCCAGCTGAGCCTGGTATTATTTATGAAATTTCGGGTCACGTCCCGACTTTGCTAAATTTGTGTTTTTTGCAACTTTGTCCTTTGCTTATCCCGAGTGTTGGTACTTGCTTTATTTTCATCATTTAAACTTTGCTTGTTCCAACCATTTGCTTTTTCTCGAGGTTAAGCATGTCCACCTTTTTGTCTCGATGAGGTGCCCCTGAGGCSCGTGTTGCCTCGAAGGTGGATGTGCTTAATCCCGAGGTGGAGCACTTACAAGAAAAATACAGGCTAAATTGCGCAAAAGGAAGACTTTTATTAATGTACTTTTATTACAACGAGTGTTAGCCAATAGGGTTGGCTGAGCATTGCTCGACCAGGGATCCGGCTAGGATGGCCTGACAGAGGGCTTTGTTGTTACAGCATGCAAATAATATAGTAAATAAGTCTTGACCTTTAGATGTAGTATTTGCGCAAATTGTCAACATTCCATGGTCGAGGGAGAGGCTTTCCATTGGTGTCTTCGAGCCTGTAGGTTCCVGGCCTGATCATCTCTGTGACTCAATAGRGGCCTTCCCAATTAGGGTTCAGCTTGCCAAGCATTTTTTCCCGACCCGTTGCTTCGAACCTTCGCAGTACCCAATCTCCCACTTGAATCCTCCGAGCTTTGACTCGTCGATTAAAGTACCTTGTGATTTTTTGCTTATAAGAGATGGATTTCAGTAATGCATTTCCTCGGGTTTCGGGTAAGAGGTCGAGGTCGATCTTTTTGAACTCCTCGTTCTGGTCATGATCATAGAATGTTACCCGAGGGGAAGGTATTCCGACTTCCACAGACAGGACCGCTTCACTGCCATATACCAAGGAGAAGGGTGTGTGTCCTGTGGCTTCTTTAGATGTAGTCCGAGATGACCATAGGACCCCGGGAAGCTCATCGACCCAAGTGCCCTTGGAACCCTCCAATTTTGTCTTGATTCCTCGAAGGATGACCTTATTAGCAGCCTCCGCTTATCCATTGGTTTGAGGTCTATCCACCGAGGTTGCTCGAATGTTGATGCCAAACCGAGCGCAATATTCCTTAGTGGCTTCGCTGATAAAGGGTCTCCCGTTGTCTATCACGAGGACCCGAGGTATTCCAAACCGAGTGATAATGTTTCTTCATATGAACAGCTGAACCTGCTTTTCAGTGATGGTTGCCAGAGGTTCGGCTTCTATCCACTTGGTGAAGTAGTCTATTGCAACGATGAGGAATTTTTTTTGCCTCGAGGCTTGTGGAAAAGGTCCCAGCAGATCCATGCCCCACTTGTCAAATGGCAGGGTGGGCAGAATGGTAGAGAGTTGATTTGCTGATCGATGAGGCACTAAATCGTTCTTCTGGCACTTTTCGCATTTTTACACCAAGTCTTGGGACTCTTGCTTGAGAGTAGGCCAGTAGTATCCGCCTCGAAGGACTTTCTCGGCCATAGTTCTCGCCCCTTGATGGCTACCACAAGCCCCCTCATGAATCTCCTGAAGGATGTAATCCCCCTCGTTCGGTGTCATTCGGTGTCACACACCGAAGCAAGGGGTGGGTATAGGACTTTTTGTACAGCCTTCCTTCATACCACTCGAACCATCGAGCCTGAGTCCTGACTTTGTCTGCTTGCTTCGGGTCGTCTGGGAGCTGCTCATCCCGAAGGTATCGGACTATTTGGTCCATCCATGTAGTTCCCTTGTCCAGGGGCATGGTGAACTGAGCGTTGATGCTGGGTTCTTTCAATACTTCCCAAGTGATGGTCCGAGGTTAAAGAGACTCGGCTGAGCTGGCCAACAGAGAAAGCGCATCCGCTTGATTATTCTCTAATCGAGGGACGTGACTGATGGAGAAGTGTTTGAATTTTTGGGAGAGCTCTCGTACCTTATTTAGATACATTTTCATTCCATCTTCTTTGGCTTCGAATTCTCCGTTGACTTGCCCCACAATCAGTTGCGAGTCTGACTTCATTGTCAAAGAATTAGCCCCAGCAGCTAGACACATCTGCATTCCAAGGATGATTGCTTCATATTCGGTTTCATTGTTTGAAGCTATGAATCCGAACTTGACTGCATATTCCAATTTGTCTCCGTTGTCCGTTTTGATCAGAATGCCTACTCCATTGCCATCCTTGGTAGCCGAGCCGTCTACGTAAACCTCCTAACCCTACGCCTCAGTTGCCGAGGGGGGCCCATTTGTGCATTCGACTATGAAGTCTGCCAATGCATGGGCTTTGATTGCTCGTCTAGGTTCATACTCCAACCCATAGTCTGCTAGCTGATCCGACCATTCTGTCATTCTTGTTGAATGATTTCTTCCTTCGATAACCTTCCTGATGGGTTATCCGGTTAGGACCTTGATTGGATGGGCGTGAAAGTAAGGCTTGAGCTTCCGACTAGCAACAACCAAGGCATACACCATCTTTTCGATCTCCGAGTACCGAGACTCGGCTCCTCTATAGGCGTGGCTTACAAAATAGACCGGGTGCTGATCCTTGTCTCTTTCGGCGACCAAGACTGCGCTCAACGCATAGTCTTAGATTGCTAGATACAAGAAGAATGGCTCCATCGGTAAGGGGGAGACCAGCTTCGGCAAGCTAGACAAATGTTGTTTAAGCTGTTGAAAGGCTGCTTCTGCTTCCTCATCCCAACTGAATGAGGGCCTTTTCATAGTTTTGAAGAAGGACAAACTTTTGTCTGTTGATCTGGATAAGAACCGACCTAGGGCCGCCATACATCCTGTGAGCCTTTGCACCTCTTTGACCGACCTTGGGGACTCCATGTTGATGATTGCCTGAATTTTATCGGGGTTGGCCTCGATGCCTCTCTCATCGACAAGAAACCCGAGGCATTTTCCTCCCCGAACCCCGAATACACATTTCTTGGGATTGAGCTTCATGTTATACCTTATGAGGGATGAGAAGGCTTCCCTGAGGTCTGAGACGTGATCCTCCACTTTGCGGCTTTTAACTATCATGTCATCAACATATACCTCCACATTTCTCCCGATCTGCCCCTCGAAAATCTTGTCGACCAACCTTTGGTAAGTGACTCCTGCATTTTTGAGGCCAAATGGCATCACCTTATAGCAGTAGACCCCTTGCCTAGTGATGAAAGCGGTATGAGGTTGATCTTCTTCTGCCATCGGGATCTGGTGGTAGCCTGCATTGGCATCCATGAAGCTGAACAGCGCATGTCCCGCAGTGGAGTCAACCAGGGCACCGATTTTCGGCAATGGGTAATCATCTTTTGGGCATGCTTTGTTGAGGTCAGTAAAGTCCACGCACATGCGCCACGTTCCGTTTGGTTTCTTGACTAGCACCACGTTAGCTAGCCAATCCGAGTATTGACATTCCCGAATGAAGCCTGCTTCTAGCAACTTCTTGATTTTCGAAGCTGCTGCTTCATTCCTCTCTTGCCCCTGATGTCTGAGCTTTTGCTTCACACTTCGATGTTCGTCTTTGATGCTCAGTTTGTGCACCATAACTAAAGGATCAATCCCGGGCATCTCTGTAGCAGCGAATGCAGAGATATCACGAAATTCCTTAAGAGTGGAGACGACCTGTTCTCGGATACCGAGGGCAAGTGACTTCCCGACTCAGACAGTGTCTCCATGTCGTTGTCAATTTGCACTTATTCGTTGGCTTCCGCTGGCTGAGGCCAATTGTACCTTTTGACATTCTCACTGAGGTATACATCTAGCCCGGTGAGGGCTTCCTTCTGGGGGGGTCTTTCCGCTTTTGCCCGACTGAAGGCTCAGGGTCGGCATTGCGGAGGCTATTGACATAACACTCCCTGGCTGAGCGTTGGTTGCCATATAGCCGGCCAACAGTTCCTTTATCTGTTTCGTACCGCAATAACAACTGATAAGTAGAAATGGATGTTTTTACCTTATTGAGTGTAGGTATGCCGAGGATGATGTTATAGGGGAGGTCCATATCTACGACTGTGAAGTACACCTGAGCCGAACGGGCCAGGTCCTTCTCCCCGAGTCTGACTGGCAGTTTTATCACTCCTTCTGGGTATGTTCTCTTTCCTCCAAAGCCAACCAAAGGGTGGTTCGAGGCAGTGAGATCAGACTTAATTAGGATACTTCAATTTCTACAAACAATCATACATGATGATATATGAGGAACTACCGCTATCAACGAGCACTCGCTTCACCCGAGCATTGGACACCTTGATTTCGACAACCAGAGGATCATCGTGAGGCACAACGATGGGTTTGGCCGAATGTTCGTCGAAGACCATCGCTGGGCAGCTGGGAGGCACCTCACCAACGACCTTCAATACCTGGTGCGTGAGTTCCTCTAAGTGCCGTTTTCTACCCCGATTGCTGGGCCCTCCCGAGGCAATTCCTCCTAAGATCACGTTCACAGTATTGATGGTGTCATCGCTGGCCTGAGGCTGATCCTCCTTTCGCCGGGGCTGGCTCTGTTCTTTGGTATCCTTCTTGCGGAGGTACCGATTCAGTTTACCTTCGTTCGCCAGGTGATCGATTGCTTGTTTCAGTTCTCTGCAATCTCGGGTGGTGTGTCCACACTCCCGGTGGTACTCACACCAAAGATTTCTATTGCGCCGGTTAGGCGTGGTTCGAACTCGAACGGGCTTTGGTAGGATGTCTAGGGGTTTGATGTCCAAGAATATATCCCTCCTGTTAGTGTTGTAATGAGGGTCATCCCCTCCATCCCTGAGCTTGGGCTTCTTGCCCTGATTGTGGTCATTTCTGCCATCACCTGCCTTTCTCTTACCATCGGCTGAGGTTTGATCATCATGCATGTTATTGATTTCCGAGGCCTGGATATACTTTTGGGCCAAAGCCAGAGCCTCTGAGTATTTTGTGTTGCCCTCGATGACCAGGTCCTGCTTGAACCGACTAGGTCTGAGGCTTGACATGTGGGCTGAAAAGGCAACATTGTCTTCCAGATTTGAAATGCCCAGAGATTCGGCATTGAATCGCTTAATGTAACTAGACATACCTTCAGTTTTGCCTTGTTTCAAACTCATCAAATGCAAGCTAGTTTTCTTATGTCTCTTCCTAGCAATAAATTGTTGTTTAAACAAAGCCTCTAAAATAGTAAAATTTGTAATGCATCTAGAGGGCAATTCACTGAACCAAGTGAGAGCAATACCTTTAAGTGTGGTTGGGAAGAACCGACACCATGAAGCCTCACACCCTGTCTGGATGGCCATTTGAGTCTTGAAGGCTGCCATGTGATCTTCGGGGTCAGTGGTCCCATCAAATGTTTCGATCGTTGGCACCTTTATTTTCTTCGAATCTTCTGTATCCATGATTTCCCTGCTGAACGGGGTTCTGTGGATGAGGTTCTGCGTAGGCTGTCGAGCCCGGGTACCCTCTCCCGTCTGTCTGACTGATTGAGAGCGAGAACTGTCTGCGTGGCCGCGCGACCTGGATGACTGATGCCAGGGTGACCGACTGATAGCCTCATGCTGGGACCAATTAGGTCGAGCAGAGGGTCGGCCCGAGTCTCCTCGGCGAGGGGAGGCTCGAGGCAGATCTTCAGCGGCTGCGCCTTGGCTTCGACGATTGTTGATGATGGTACGGGCATCCATGCTGTCTCGCCTTCTCTCTTCAATGATGACCCGCGCATCCAGAGGGGGCCTGTTGGAGCGACTGACTTGATGGGCGTCATCTCCCCTTCTGGATGGAGCAAGTTGGGATTCGCTGGGGGCGTTGCGCTGAGAACGTCCCCTCGAGGGAGAATCGAATCTGAAAGGGCCCGGGCGTAACCTGGGCGGCGAGGCAGGCCTGGCACGAGGCCGAGGTCGTGGCCCGGAGCTGTGCGCAGGCTGACTGCGCGTGGGCTGAGCGTCGCCTCTCGCTTGTGGAACTTTCTCTATTTGCTTGGTGAGGAGGCTCACCTTCTCGAGCAGGGCATTGAGTTCCTGCGTAGTGACCGAGTCATTCGACTGAGGGAAACGGATAGGTGAGGGCCGATTGGTCCACTCTTCCCCTGCCGCAGCACCCGAATCACGTGGAACAGATGAGGCAGTGTCCCCTTCCGGGGGATGAGACTGCCCTCTACGTGTGCCTGGCTAATTGACCGCAGGCTGAACATCACGAGCACCGTAACGCGTACTGACCATGGCTTGCTTGTCGTCCCCACAAACGGCGCCAATCTGTTCCTGTTCAAGGAACTTATAAAGAGAAACAATAGAATATTAGGTTTAAAACAATGACTGGGGATGACAGCTGGAACGTACGTGTCTTCCGTCAACGTCCTGAGAATGGACACTGGTCTCCTCTGGCAAACCTGCAAAACAAGCAAAGGTGACTAACCCGGGGGATCTCCGGGAAAAGCCCCACCGATGCTTAAGTCAGCAAGGAGACTTTTCTAAACTGAAGGTCGAGCAAGTTAGATTTGGGTCCTAGACTGTACTCGGTGGGTTCAGAATTAGATACCTGGAGTAGGTTCACCAACTCYCTTTTTATAGGGTTTGGTGAGGTTGACCTTGGTGATTTTCCCAATGTGGGACAGACAATGTAATTGAGTGATGTGGGACAAAGGCACTGCTTGTGTCAGGCTTCACCACTTGACACCATACAAGCCTACCCTACAATGGTGCCCTTGTCATGTGGATATGTGGGGCCCACCTGTCCTACTAGGGGTCCGATGGGGCCCACCAGATGCCACATGGCGCCTGGTAGTTGGGTAGGGACAGGGTGCATCCAGAGCATGCTTATGAGATGCAAGAACTTTTAAAAATGTACGCCACCAGACCTCTATCTCTTTACAAAACATCCCCAGAAGCTATCTCATTACTCCCAGAAGGTCCAATTTCAGGTTAGTCCAAAATGAAAAAAGACCACCTACCGCCCCCCCCCCCCCCCCCCCCCCCCAAAAAAAAAATACAACCTGTACACCTACCAGGCAACTCCACCTTCACACCCCCTCTCCACCATAAACAAGCAAGCTCCATTCATCCATATGACCCCTTTTGTGCCAGCCAATGCCCCAGCTCCACACTAAATCAAACAAAAATGAAGCAACAGACCAACGTTAAATTAGCAACAATAAACAAATTAAACACATTAAATCAACACTCAAGTATTTAATTTAACAAACAATATAAACTACAAGAAAATAGTGAGCAAAACATTCACAAATAGAAAGAAGTATTGTAAAATGCACAACATCAAAGTAATCAGCATTGAGCAAAGGTTGTGGCCAAACCATCAATAAGAGTAGCAACAACAGAAACTCATACCCAATTGTCGGAGTAACGCTAACATCTGGTTTAGAAAATATCTTCTCATGAAATTGCATCTGCCAGTGTCTGTAGGTAAATAGATATATATTTTTGTTACACGCATCAAGTCACCAATGATACCCAGGAAACTCAATCAATCTACTTGCCTAAATGCTTTTTAACCCTTATTAAGTTACCAGCATTCACTCCCTCCATCCATGATATATGATGCATTTACTTTTGTCATGGATTACTTCGTATAAAATTTGGTTAGATCTAGAGGAAACGAATAGAAAGGGACAACATGGTTTTGTGAGAGAACAAAAAAGGAACTTTTCATTAAAACATATACGGAGTGTTTATTTTGATAAAACGAGTCTCATGAGCAGTGTAAGCTACCAATTTATAGACCCAAACTTTTCATTAAAAAAATGGTAAAAAAGATAATTTGAAAGACCAACAAATACAAAAAGTAATCATGAAAATGCACGGTAAATCAACAGAAACTTAACACAAAGAAAAACTACCTCTTAAGTCTTAACAGTTCAAAACCCATGGGTACAAGTTCTTCAATGATTTCATTTACTTTTGTTTTGTTTTCTCTTCCTCTTCTTAGATTTGACATCAAGCTGCATATAGAATGAAAGTAAATACATATTTGAGAATAGATATGTTACATACAACTAGTCTAAAAAAAATCAGCATAAAGTTTGTATTAAATGTGATTTCAACGAGTATAAAAGTAACCTGTATCTTAGAATTGAGCTCTGGGTTAGTTAAATCATCCAAAGCCATTTCAATGTCATTTCCATGTCTTTGTAGGGCTTCAACTGCAAGCTCCTTCTCAAACCTAACAAATGAACATCATTAAGCTTTAACGACCACACATGTAAGGATATAACAACATAAGTGTAATAGCAAAACTCTTTCTTTTCCCCTTGCTACATATAGTGTACTTCAATGTCAGATTATGATGCCTGGAAAAACAAATATCCCAATATTTTAATTTTGTGAATATATTAGCAGAAAATGATTTTATGTATGTTAGTAGCCTGTAGTCTTAAGCTTCGGTTTTGCCATCACTTTTCTGAACTTCTGAAGCAGTTAAGCAACTCCTCCACTCTTAAATTTAATTTCATGCAAGTCATATAAGGAGAGAGTATTATCAGACACAATCATATTAAGAGAAACTTATGTTGAAACATACACCTTCTAAACTAAAATCACCTATGCCATGACATGGTAAGAGCAATCTCAGTAGCAAGTAAACTTACCCAATAGACAGTAGAACCTATAGCTTATTAAGATCAACAGCTTTGCCAAGTGGAGTCTTTCCATACTTTTTCTGTTCCGTGCAAGAAGTTAAAAGCAAAATTGATTAAAATTTAAAGAATATGATAGACGCAGACCTAATTTCCTTTTGACGCTTGATATCATCTTCCTGCTTCTTTTCTTTCTCCTCAACAAGAAAATTGATGAACTCTCAATATCCAACGCATTCATCTTCAAAGCTCTCTTAGCCTCATATTCATTGTAACCCATGCTCATTAGCAACGATAAGGCTTCATAAAAAAATGGTATAGAGACACCTGTGACAGCTACAACATAATGAGATAACTGTGTAATAGCCTCCGACATCTAATTTCATTATAGTCAACCAGTGTAAGGTAAAAGCAAATTTATCACTATAATTCATCCCTATCTCACGGCCAAAGTCATACCATCATAATTCAGATATTTCTTATAATTTACAATGCCTAAAAACTCCATATGACAATCTGACTACCTAAGCAAAAATGATTATAAGATAAATAATTGCTTCAAAAAATGAAAGGAAGCACATGCAATGTGGTTACACCAAAGCATAGTAATTAAGATCTTCTAAAAGGCATGAAAAAAAATTCAACTTTACCATACCTTAGAATGTAATACCCCCAAATCTCCCTCTACGGAAATACATACCAAATACTATATAATATACCGTAGAGATAGACTTGGACGTATTACTGCCACGTGATTACGTAAGTCTTCCATATTAAATACCAAAATATTGCAGCGGAAATTCTTTTCCTTTTTATTAATAATAATAAAATATTGGGATTTTTCCTCAGGTACCCCTGAGGTTTTGCTTAATTCCTCAAGTACCCCCGAGTTTTTAGAAATGCCTCAGGTACCCCTGAGGTTAGAAATGCCCTTACTCTAACGGAAAAACTAACACCGTTAGTCTTTTCCCCTAATTTGACCCAACTAACCTCTAATCTCTTCTCTATCCTTTCAATTATTGTAATTAAATTATTGTCCGTAGAACCACCACCACCCTCTTTTTTGTAATTAAATTTTTTTCATGAAAAATTGTTGAATTGTTTTCACGAAAAATTATTGAAGTTTTTTTTCTTTTGTTTTCATTTTGACTGTTAATTACTCATCAGTCCTTTGTTGAAATTTGGATTTGAAGAAGAAAAAGAAGTGCTAAAATAAAGGATWGAAAGCAACAATGGAGTTCATACATGGYGTGCTGTATTCAAATTCCTGTAATTTTCGCTACTTCTTTATAAGGTAAATTTTCAATTCTGCTTGCTTCTACTTTCAATTCATGTTGTTAAATTTGCGAATTCAGTGTTTGAACCTTGATTCTGGGGTTTTAAACCTTGATTCTGGGCTTTCAATTCATGTTGTTAAATTTGCGAATTTAGTGATATTACTTTGTTTTTGTTATAGGGTAGGTGGCAGAATAGAGGAGAGGGTTCGAAACCCTCTTTTTTTTGTCGAAGCTAGCATGGCTGCGAGGAGGGTGGTGGTGGTGACAGGGTAGGAGGCAGCGCAGAGCAGAATAGAGGAAAGGGAGTTGCAGGCTGCGAGGAGGGTGGTGGTGGTGCGAGAAGCAGGGCTGCGAGGAGGGTGGTGGTGGTGCGAGAAGCAGGGGTCGTGGGTAGGGGTGGGGGTCGCGGGTTGCGAGTTGCAAGTCACTGTTGGTTCGTGGGTTGAAGATGAATGATGTTGAAGTTGTAAGGTGGTTAATGGATGAGAGATATATATTAGGGATTAATTAATGTGTTTAGAGTGTTTTAAGGGGTAGATTAGAGGTTAATTACACAAAAACTAACGGTGTCAAGCTTTCCATCCATAGTAAGGGCATTTGAGCTATTTTGTCTAACCTCACGGGTACCTGAGGCATTTCTAAAAACTCGAGGGTACCTGAGGAATTAAGCAAAACCTCAGGGGTACCTGAGGAAAAATCCCTAAAATATTTATTTATTTC